>OMNV01001772.1:46658-79974 GCA_900303265.1 Brotula barbata
ACCCATCAACTTTACCTCCCGACACACACGAAGGGTCATATATCCTAAATATGGCGGAGTTGATGGAGGATGCTTTGACAGACATCTCATCTTCGGGAGGTAAACGTAGAATTCTCAGTGTGTTATTCTCCTTCCTGATTTGGGATGTTGGATTACCATTGTCAATGATTTTTTTTCAGGTTCCGCCCCATCTCAGTATTTAGGGAGGCAGATGAGGATGAGAGTGGATTCATGTGTTGTGCCTTCTCAGCTCGTGAACGTTTCCTGATGCTTGGGACCTGTACAGGGCAGCTCAAACTCTACAATGTGTTTACGGGCCAGGAAGAAGCGAGTTACAACTGTCACAGCTCAGCGATCACTCACCTGGAGCCTTCACGGGTCAGTGGAAACAACAGTGTGTCACTGCTTTCAGTATTATCTATGACTGCTGAGTTTTTATGGTGCTGTAAAAATAACTGTCATCTAACATGTAAGACTTTTGACTTTTTGTGTGGTTATTTGTTGTATTTAGGATGGCTCATTACTTTTAACGTCAGCCTCGTGGAGTTACCCTCTGTCTGCTCTGTGGGGCATGAAATCAGTTTTCATCAAGAAGTAAGTAATTTTTCCAACAAAGTCTCAGGTTCATGTCTGTGGCTATAACAGTTTATCTGAATTCTTACTGCTTTAACCTGAAATCGGATCCACAAGGTTCTCACAAATTTAAGACCGAAGATGGGACACAGATCAGGTCCAAAGTATAATCAGATAAAATGAGTTGAATTCTGTGATATTGTCTCGGAATACTTAAAAGGTGATTTGTTGAAGTGTGAGATTATGAACTGAAGAATATGAAAAACTGACCCATTCTTTGTCAAGCCAAAGCTGTCTGTTAATTGAGCTACTTTATTGTGGTTCCATGGCTTGGACTCTTTCCATATTTGAGTGACGGCTACCTTTTAGTTTCCACGTTTTGGATTAAATATTCAAATCGATATTTCTTGTCTTCAGGCATTCCTTTTTGGGTGACCATTATGTAGAGTTCAGTAAACTGTCACAAGATCGTGTCATTGGGACTAAGGAACATATTGCACATGTAAGTATGTCAGCATTGTGAACATCTCAACACAACAGAATAATGTCTAAAAAACTGAAAAAGTATGCAGGACAAACTATCGTGAATGCTCACATTTGATGCTCCTTGCCAGATTTATGACATCCAGACAGGGCAGAAAACCCTGACTTTAAATAATCCAGACCTGGCCAACAGCTACAAGAGGAACTGTGCTACCTTCAACCCAACTGATGACCTGGTATTAAATGACGGCGTGCTATGGGATGTGCGCACGGCTCAGGCCATCCACAAGTTTGACAAATTCAACATGAACATCAGTGGTGTGTTCCACCCGAATGGCCTGGAGGTCATCATAAACACAGAAATTGTATCCTTCACATTTAGGTGTTTGTGTTTGTATAACTAAGGAATAGCTTGGCATTTTTGGGGTCTTAGCTATATCAAAAAACATAATGACTGTGGAGAAAAATTACGTCAATTGTCATCCTTAATCTTTTAGTCATGAAACGTATACCAGGGTTGCCCACACTTTTTTGGCACGTGAGCTACTTTTAAAATGACCAGCTCAACATGATCTACCAACCAAAAAAAAAACTGGTAAAACAGACAGCTTAGTTGTCAGAGCAGGATCTCTTAAATGACATATTTGAGCAGTCTCTTAAAGTTCTTATTCCTTCCTTTCACTGACATAAAATAGTTTGTAGTTCCAGTAGGCGTGTCAAAAATCGCTGCTTGCTGCTCTCTCTCTCTTTCTCCCTTTTGTTGAGCGTCCCTTCATTTCCCTGTGAAAACCATGAAAAAAACAAACCAAGTAATGCTGTAACAGTAACACCTACACACACACACACACACCCAAGCACATAGCACAGCATTTGTCAAGTCTGACTGGACATTTTTAGTCTGCTCTCTGTAGCTGCGCTCTTGTTCTCTTGCTTCTCCAGCTCAGACGCACGAGCCGAATCAAGTGGTAGATGAACAGGGAGGAGGGGTGAACTGATATCAAAGGCATTTTTTAATTTATTTTTTTATTATTTTTCTGCCGTGGATCGCAATCGACATATTGGGCACCCATGATGTATACCTTTGATTATAGTGTGAAGAGGTACAATAATATTGATACAATGAGGGCATATATTTAGCTGGCACATAAAGTAAATACTGCTCAGTTAGTGGTTCATCGAACGTAAATATGAGAGAACTGCCAAACGTGACTACATTTTAATGCTACAAGGAGCGAACAGTTAACATTGGACTTCCAAATTAATGGGTGTTAAAAGGGGAAGCCATTAATGAATCGGACTTAGGGAGGATTGTATCAGGTTTGGTTCAAGATGAGATGACAAATGAAGGAGTTTTAATTTCAGTGCTTAACATTCAGTATTTATGACACTAAAATGATTTTACTACCCTGCGGTTAGCTTCAATTAGAGTGTAATTAAACATTTCAGATTTGGTTAATGCAAAGAATAAGAATGTCAAGGTCCTTGATTGGAGTTTCAGTGGGATCTGCGGACTTTCCACCTCCTCCACACAGTTCCAGCTCTGGACCAGTGCAGAATCGTGTTCAACAATTGCGGCACTGTCATCTATGGAGGTAAACACGGGCGGCACGGCATGATGGGAAATCCAGTACAGCTTGGCATTGATTTTCCAGTTCACTCCTCATTCAGTTTCATTGTGTGAAAGGTGGATTTGAGTGGAAGGCTGGTAATTACGGAGCAAAGTGAGAATGTGTGTCAGTGGAGAAAAGAGACCATGCAGAGGTGTGTAGTGTGTGACTTGGAGCCATATGGGCTGAAGGTTCAGTGCCAGGCTGGCAACAGAGAACCAAATGGTTTGCCTCAACCTCACAGAAAGAGCTGTGTGTGCCATAATTTCATTGCTCAAACAAGGAACAGCTGAATCGCTCAAGAGCCAGAATCAAGGGTTGTTACAGTAACTGACCTGTAGTCAAATTGAGTTAGATTAAGAAGTGTTTGGACAAGGACACAATTTTTGTAATTTTGCATCTGTACACCAACACAATGAATTTAAAACGAAACCATCAAGATGTTATGAAAGTATAGACTTTCAGCTTCAATTCAAGGGGTTTCACAATGACTGTTAAGGAATTGCAGCCATTGGTATACACAGTACTCCATTTTCAGAGCTTTCAGACAAACTAACACAATTATGAATAAGAGATTTATTTTGAATATTTTTTGATTTGAAAATCCTTTGCAGACAATGACTTTGTGAAGTCTGGCAGCCAGGGACATCACAGAGCTGAGTTTGCTTCGTTGAGATACTTTGTCAGGCCGTTACTGCAGCTGCCTTCAGTTGATGCTTGTCTGTGGGTCTTTCTGCCCCCACATTCATCTTCAAAAAGTAAAAAGCATCAGGTGACTTTTTGGCCATTGAAGAATCTTCCACTTCTTTGCCTTGGGTTGCTTTGGCATTATAGTTTGGGTCAGTAGCTATCTGTACTGTGAAGTGCTGTCTTATCAGTTTTGCAGCATTTGTCTGAATCTGAGCAGATAGCATGGCCATATACACTTCAGAATTCATCCTGCTACTTTTATCAGCAGTCACATCATCAATTAACATCAGTTACCTAGTTTCATTGGCATCCATACCTGCCGATGCCATAATGCTGCCTCCACTATGTTTGACAGAGGATGCGGTATGCTTTGGGTCATGAGCAGTTCTCCATACTCTTCTCTCCCCATATTCAGGTAGAAATTAATCTTGGCCTTATCTGTCCAAGGAATTTTGTGCCGGACCTGAGAAGGCTTTCTTACATGTTGTCCTTATCTGGCCTTTCTCTTCTCGAGTGTCATCAGTGGTTTTCACTTTGTGGTAAATCCTCTGTGTTTCTATTCATGAAGGTGCCTCTTGATTGTAAACTTTGATAATGATACATGTACCACCATTGTTCTTGACCTGGTTGGACGATGTGAAGGTTTTTTCCTCACCATGGAGAGAATTCTGTGGTCATCCAAATTGTTGCTTTCGCCGCTCCTATGTTTCTGCCCTTTGACTGATAAGTTAGTTTTTAGGTTTTTTCAGCCAAATGATTTTTGTCAAATCAGTTGAATTATAGGTGCAATTAAATCACAACGTGATGGTTTTGTTTCAAATCTATTGTGGTGATGTACAGATGCAAAATGACAAAAATTGTGTCATTGTCCAAATACCTCTGAACCTAGTAGTATGTTTTGGTGGTTCATTCTCCTCTATTCTCTCTTTTTTGTTTATTCATGCAGCTATGTTACAGGCTGATGATGAAGATGACATGATAGAGATGCAAATGAAAAGTCCCTTTGGTTCATCCTTCAGAACCTTCAATGCCACAGACTACAAACCAATTGGTAAGGATTCCTGTGATTTCCTGTGAAGAATCATATTGACAATTTTGATAACATTAATGGCTTCATACAGGAATCTCTTCTCCATACAGTATGTATATATTGTACTAAGAGACATTTTGGTTTAATTTGTTTGTTTAGAGATTTTACACTAGAAGTTTGGAAGCACGATTAAAAATGATTTAATGCCTTTTTTTTAAAGAAATTTACCACTGTTGCTTCTCGTTTGCCTTTGATCACAGCTACAATTGATGTCAAGAGGAATATATTTGACCTGTGCACAGATACAAAAGACTGCTATCTGGCTGTGATTGAGGTATTCTGTCATGTGTCTTTAAATAATTACATTTGCCAATGATTGTGAGAATTATATTATTTAATAGTGTGAAATTATAACATTTCCTTGTTTGTTCCATAGAACCAAGACTCTGTCAACACAGATACAGTGTGCAGGCTGTATGAAGTTGGCCGACAGAGGCTGGCAGAGGAAGAGGAGGAGGACGAGGAGGATCAGGTGAAAACTCTAATCAAATTCGATCAGTTATAGAGTATTCTGAAATATTGACTTTCATTAAAAAAAAAATAATTTCCCCGTCGACATAACAGGAGGATGATGATCAGGAGGAAGACGACGATGATGATGAGGACTCAGACGATGATGTTGATACAGATCCCCTTATCGCTGAGTTAGAGAATGAGAATGGTGGAGAGGATGAAGATGACGAAGAAGATGATGACGGGAATGATGACTTCTCTCCCTCTGATGAAGAGGTAGCTCGTCTTCTGGAAGACGACGCTGATGCTGGGGATGATGACGAAGAGGATGAGGAAGATGAGGATGACTCTGACAACGAGGATGCTGATTTGGATGGTGATAATGGTGAGTTACTCTATCAATTCTTTGATTGTAGTTATGTGTTGACTACTTTCCAATCATGGATTTGCACTGAAGTCACTCGTCACACGAAGTCACACGTTTTATGTGATACTGCAGCTCTCAATTCTCATTCACATTTGTTTACTTGGATCTGTAGTGTCAGTTGAAGGCAGTGATGCAACAAGTCTGATGTCCAGTTTGTGTTATCATACTTGTTAGTCTACTCACTGTGAGGAGGTAAACTGGAAAACTTTGTGGTGCTGCATCCCCGTTCTCTGAGCCCTCGCATTACCTGGAAATATTTTCCTTGGTGAGGAACTGTCTACCTCATTAGAAAACAATTCTCAGAGCAAGTAGTGGGCCTGTTTTGTTTTTTTTTCTGTCTACATTTCTGTTGGTAGTTGCACAGCTGTGTATTTTGTTAAGCAAAATACGCAGCTGAGATATGCCATGTCACAGATATGCCTATTTTTATTTAATTGATTTGCTTTTACAGCAGCAATTTATTTTCTAGAATTTTTCTTTTACATATTCGGTGATTTATTTTGCATCTGTATATTTTAAAGTGGGAAAGGAAACCATGTCTTAGCATTTTATTTTGATCAGAGTCTGTTTTAATGAAAGTTGTGATATTTTACATGTGGCTTTGAATTGCAACGGAATATTTCATACTAGAAAATACAGAGGTTCGTATATATTAAGTACATATAGCGAATATTGCCATACAGCCTGCACAGTTTGACCAAGTTGATTTGCTTTATTTTTTTTTTTGGAAGTTGTGTTTCTTAGCCACTGACTCATGCAACGCCAAGTCTCTGTAACCCTGCCGTTCTAAATCTGTATGTGTTTGTCACCCCAACAGACAGCTTTGACAACTCTGACCTTGAGGATGACATCATCTTGTCCCTGAATGAATGACGAGTGATCAACATCTGGGATCAAGGGAATGGACAAAGATGTCAAGACTTATGCAGCAGAGAGCTTGTATGATGTGCAGCTGCAGAACCCTGGGACAGAGATGAATTTGAAGAGAAAATGCACACAAATCTACTACTTTCTGATGGAGAAAATGATTGTACAATTAGTTTTTAAGAGGAAACAAGTGGGTTTGCTGATGGATGAAATGGCCCCTGTGTAGATGCAGGGGGTGGCTTATATTTTATCACAGTATTGTAGTTCCTCAAAGGAGCCTCTGGATTTGATTTTGATTAACATTTTGTAAGCCTGATTGGTCTACCGATGCGATGAGGTTTCATTGCAAAGCTGGGGGTCTGTATTATTGTGACTATTGATACAACAAATCCCTATGCTTTTACCTGGTCAGACCACTTAAAATAACCACCCACAAATCCTAAGGCGTTAACTTTGGCAGCGCACAAACATGTTGCCCATACTTGGTCAGGCGTCAAACCCCACGGTCGAGTTCACAGTTAGCATCACCACAAAGCGAAGACCAAAACATCACACACAGCAGTGCCATTTGTAAACTTTGCCTCCCGATTTCATGATGTAAATAGAGAAACTAAAATAACTTTGGTGCTCTTGAAATGCTGAAACCATAACTAGCGTGGACTCTGAAACAACTGTAAAACTTCTACAGCTGCACAGTCACCACATTACATTACTGCTTTCAACCATACAGACAAAATTAAAAAATTGTTTTATCTGAAAGTACTGAGGACTTTTCACAGCGACATTTGGTTATTTATAGACCCCTTGTGGTGTTCTGTCTTGATTAGAAAAGCATTTGAATTGAAAATTTATCAAAAAAATAAAAAGCTGCACGAGACTGAATTTTTGTTTTTTTTTGTTTTTGGCTGAAGTTTTGTTTTCTCTGACAATCGACAGGTGGCTTCAAACTCTGATATTGTAAACAAATGCCTTTTGGTCTTGTACACTTTTTGAAAAGAGTGCCCACATTTCATGATTTTCATGTTTCTGCCTTGTATGTGTTCAGATTCCATATTTCTTTTCCAATAAGGAGACGTTTATGTTGAGGTTTTGAAACAGTTTATGTACAGCTTATATGTATCTAAAGTATTTTTACTATAAATAAACCCTCAAAATTATTCTTGCCTCCATTGTGTGAAAATACATGCAGCCAGTGGATAAACTACTATAGCAGGTGGGGCGACGTTTTTGCCCCTAGTACCATTGACATTCAGGAGAGCGCATAACACTTGATTATGTCCTCGTCTTTCAACTTAGGAGCAGCAAACTGTATAGAACACTTTCATCAAATATTCACCTTTTTGAGTGTTGTAATTACTGGGCAGCAAACCTATTTGACATAAAAATAGGTTACACAGGTTGCCTATTATCGTACCTGCCTCATTTGCATGTTACACACTCCTTAACATGTTGATCCAAAGAACTGCAACTACTTAACTAGCTGATGTCTATTTTGACCTTACTAGTTAACTAGTGAGGTCTAGTTAGGCTCAACAAAAAAAAGAAGAAAGGTAAATGTTTACTTATTCACTTGTAGGGACCAAAATGTCCACTAGTTACAGTACTTAGGGTCTTTTGACTTTTATAGTCAACTAGTAGTGCTAGAGCAGCACATCCAATGCACTGAAGTAAGTTAGGTAATAATATATTACTGTTTTAGTTGATTAGATATATACTTGCAGAAAATTTACAAGAACACAATATTTATAATTATTGAAATGATGTATTTAAATGTCAGATCAGATTTCTTGTGTTAAATCTAGTAAACTTTGAAAACCAAAAATTGTAACCTTTCTGTTCATCAGGCAGGTCAGTATAAGGACACAGAACAATGTTTTGTCTGTGATGAAGGTCCTCTTCACTACAGGTGTTTTTTTTGTTTTTTTACCTATTAGTATTTTGTAACACAATTTTTGCACACATTCTTACTTAAGGTCCACACATTACTGGTTGAATGATTTTATGAAAATTGTTGCATTAATACTGTGTGTTTTGCAGGTGGCTGCCTCTCAGCTCGATTTGATTGACAGCCAGCCCTGAAAAGACAAACACATAGTTTGGCAAGTTTGGTTAACTTAAAACATGTGTTGTTGGTAGACTGAATGTAGTTACTCTTACTTAATGGTGCAATAATGTGTAATGTTTGTGGTCTGCTCACTCACCTGTGTCTCCTCCCCAGGGTGTTCAGGCACCAATTTTAAGGTTCTGGAAGATACCATGTGGTCATTAGTGTAGCGTGTTACTATTAGTCTGCTGTTCAAGGGTATTTATTGTAATGCTTTGACTACATTTGAATGCAGATTATTTGATATGGTGTAGCATTAATGTATTTGTTTATGTTATTTGTGCATAATTGATGTACGCTGAGAGTCAGATTTCCCTGCACAGTGGTAGTGGATGAGGGAGTTGGCAGTGGTAGGCTATATAAGGCTGTCATTTTCATCAAGTGAGGCTTCTGTCAGGACCACGTGCTGCCCTTGTTCAACAGTACCTCACGAGGAGAATTATGGGGTTTTTTCTTGTTACTGCTTCCTGATTTTGGGTGAAACAAACACCTGATTGATCCGCGGTTAACCTTTCCCTCAAGCTTCCTGTTTTGATGTACACCGCCATTGTAACGTTGTCTTTCAGTAAAACTAAACTATAGACAAATCCAGTGAAAAGGGAAATGAAAACGGTAACCATAGAGGAAATGTTGCCCCACGCACTCGCTTTTGTTCCGCCTGTCTTTCAGATGGAGGGGCGGAGTCTGAGTCGTTCTCATGATAATTGGTCGATCCTAAATATGTACTTAATATCTTGTACTTTATATCTTAGAGGAAAGGAAGACCAACATAAAAAATGCTATTTATCCTGATGTGTGCATTTTGTTATTTCTTATTTATTGGCCTATTTTTTATCAGTTGAGTTGGATTTAAAATTTTCTTCAGAATATAGCCACTCTCCGTATGGGTAGTCCAAACTGATTAATTTCCTTTAACTTCGTGACAATGGAAACCTATCCATTAAATATTTTGTTGATTCAATCTGATGTTACCACCTTGTTTTTGACTTAAGAGTGCATGTTTAAAAAATGCTGTGTAAGTGTGTTCAAAAACTTCTAATAAGAAAGAAAGAAAGAAAGAAAGAAAGAAAGAAAGAAAGAAAGACAGAACAGAACTTTATTTAAGAGATCGTTTCCTCTACTTATAATATTCATCAGAGATCATAATAAATTAACCCGTTTTCACGAGATAACGTCTTATAGTAATACTTGTTTATTCATTTTATTTCTTATTTCATATCATAATCCTTTACACGAATGGCTTGAGGAAAATAGCTGCTTATGGCCCAGGTGATGAGTTGATCAGAATGTAGAAAATGACTGTTATTGTTTTCATTGATTGATATTCCTTAATTGTCTTATTTCCATATTTTAGGAAGATGAGAGAGACCTGCCCTTGACATTACAAGGACACAAATTGAGCTTCCTCTCACTCTGGGCTTCAAAGTGAGAGCTAAAGCAAGGAAGTTGGGCTGTTCCTCCTTATACCTGCATAAAAATTGAAGTCTTTTCAGATTTCAGCGAGAAACAGATTGACTTCCATTAGTGATGCTAACCTAGAGGACTATGTGAGGAGACTCCACAAGTAGCTTCCAAGATCAGGCTCAGAAGTAGGCACACTGCAACATATTCCCTTTGAGGTTTGCTGTATATTCTTTTTGTAGAAAACGTACTGAATCTTAACTGTCTTGAATTATGAACTCCTTTCAGATGATGAAGGGATTGTAATACCCAGAAGAAGAGATTGGGGGACCCTTAACCACATTGATCCAACTGCTCCAGCCCATGGATGGAGCCAGACTGTGGCTCAAAAAACCTGCTATCTGCCATTTACAAGTAGTTTGTGTCATATAGGTCTCATTCGGTCATCAGAGGTCAGCTCTTCAGTATTTCTATGCACTGGTGGGAGTATTTGGGAAGCGTATTGGAAGGGTAGGGCAGCCTCAAGTGCACTGTGCATGTGTTAAAGTCCAGGCTTTTTACATGAAGGCCTTTTCCAAACCCAGCCTTGTTATGCCGGTCATCCTCTTCCAATTTTTAAGATCAGCTAAGAACCGTTCACCAACACACATTTGGACACAGGGCATTCTAGCCAACAGTAAACAGGAGCAACAGCTCTGAATGGCATCTTTGGAGTTGACCAAGAAAACCTGGAAGCTGGATTGGAAGTTACAACCGAACAATGAAGACCTCGAACAAGCAATGATCGTGTCACAACCACTTTTTAACCTGAGCTCTGAACAACTCCCCAAATGTTTATCAGCTGGAATGCATATTCAGATTACAAAACACTGCACTCCTCCAGCTTTATGTATGTGATTGGAACACCGCCCACAATGTTCTGCTTCAAGTAATTGACAGATGGGAGTCAGTCACAGAGTCACTTTGATGGAGAGAAATTACCCTGCTGAACACTGCCCTCCCTCCCACACTCCATCAAACACACAGGATGCTCAATATTCACCAGATCACCGTTTTTCTGGACACGATTGCCTTGTCTATAGGTCTCGATACGCTAAAATGTCCTTTTCGTTGTGATTTTACAGGTGGAGGTTTTAAATTAGATGCGCTCGAATGGCAACCGGGCACAAAGACATCATGGTGGGTTTTACATAATGAATCTACTAAATTGTCAAACTTCACAGTACAGCGATGTGCATTGTTTAATTTTTACTCGACAGCCCGGTGACTCACTTCACGGTGCCCTGAGAGCCATGAAGTCATTATAGGTGTTGACATTTTCTCCTTCGATCAAAATGATGATATCACCTATATTAGCCCGTGGGGGTCAAAGTCATTAATGTACGTTCAGACCTTTTCCCCTGAGTTCATTCAGTCTGTGCCACTTTCAGCCGTTTTGTTGTTTCCCCAATACATCAATGGATTACATTCAGAAGATACAGCAACAAAACAAACCCCTACCTGTTGGAGAGATACCACCAAGTCCACGTCGTGCAATTAACAATCAATATCATGTTGTAATTAAGTGTCAACATGAGTGGAACAGTAAATATGACCCATCATGCAAATATGGATGATGATGATGATGGTGATAATGATGGTTCAACTATTGTTTGTCATATAGAATAAAACTACCAAACCTATAAATCAAATGGGGGAAGTGGACCTTTATCTTATGAATGTAAATACAACTGCACTATGACAAAGCACTGCTGGTGGTCTTCATGGCTGAAATGACTCAAAGAGGAGAGCTTTAGCACATGTTCAGGCTTGATGTAACACTGCTTTATGACCAACAGCCCCAAAGCAACACATTCAATCAGGAGGTGGAGTGCCAGCAGCCAGGAGAAAATGCAGTTTGTGTTTGTGATGGATGGAGAGAGAGAGACACAGAGAGAGACAGGCAGAGAGAGAGAGAGTGAGGGGGAGAGAGAGAGCGAGAGAAGGAGATATCAGTGTTGACAAAACGAGTCATGTGACGACCATGAAGATGGCGCAGCTTATTGTATATTGCAGCTTTTCCCCCCTCCGATATTTCCTTGCACCATCTGGAAAACTATGGCCAATTAACAACATCCTGGTCCGTTAATTAGGCGCTTCAGTGTCCGGATGTGGATCAGATGGACTTCAATAAAACCACAACCTCTAACGAATCCAATTTGGATAGAATCACAGATGTGTGTTTCACCTGAAATACTAGAATACCGATCAGCGTGCGTGCGCGAGTGCGTGCGTGTCCGTGCGTCTGTTTGCGCGTGTATTTGCGTGTTACATTATGTGGACACGGTGACTGCATCAGCCAGGAGACACACGCCGGGACATAATAGAGCGGAGATATTGAATCATTGATGGTCCATCCTCCTTTCTGACACACACACATACACACACACACACACGTCAGGGTACCGATTCCGGTCCAGACGCGCAGTCCCATGTATGAGCAGAATCATTTGTAGCCCTCAGCGCTCATTTTGAGCAGCATCATCTCACGATATCGACATAATGTGGCTCGGTCTACCGAAGGGGAAATAACCAAATATGTGGATACCAACAGAGGAAGAGAAAATCGGAGTTGGTGAGTGAATTCTACCGTTTATCGCCGTGAATTTACCACGCTTGGTTTCTGGTGATTTTTGGTGCTTGACTTTTGTCACGCTGCGTTGCGATGGCAGTTTTTGTACGATTGCACGCATCGGGTCATCCTTAAGATATCCGGCATATTTTCCCTGTTGTCTATTATGCCGATTAAACCAAACGGAAAACACACGCGCACACACGAATGCGCGCACACACACACACACACATACACACACAATGGCTGATATACACGGTCAGTAGCTGCATAGAGAGAGAATTGGGTGCGTGGGATGAGCCCCCACGTTATCTCTAGGTGTTTACACCCACAGGCGGCGCTTCAAGTCGCCATAATCCTCGATTTTGTTGCAGGGTTTTGTACAAATGCGTCAGTGTAGCATAGCGTTTAGCATTTTGGTTGAGGAGCATCACTGGAGGGGGGAGAGAGAGAGAGCCAGAGAGAGAGAGCGAGAGAAAAAAAAAACACGATTCGTGATGGAGCCACGAGGGGGCGTCGTGACTGCGTCCCTCCAACAGGTGCAGGCTCTAGTGAGCCTACCTGTGGACAAAACGCGGACCGACGGCCGCTGAGCGCCTCCGGGAGCTCACCGGAACGTGGGAACGCTTCTCCGCTGTCTTTACCGGGAGACACCCCGGGACGCAAGACGCTCGACTGCGGCCATGCAGCTCGACGAGGGTCGGTGTACACTCACCCCGAGTGTGTGTGCTTGTGTGTGTGTGTGTGTGTGTGTGTGCACCCCCTTATTACACTACGAGAGGTTTTATTAGGGGAATGAGTCATATGCAGATGCTCCACGGCTTGCTGCTGACCCGCACATGACACCCCCAAGAAACACACACACACACACACACACACTGACGCCCACTCACGCCCACGTTGTTTGCAGGCACTGCATTTGTCATAATTGTATGAGACGGACTGACGGCCATAATATCGTCCCACGGCGGTACTATCATCGTACCGTATTTAAATGCTGCGTTCACGTCACCTCCGTCCGCTCCGAATCGCTGCAGTTGTTTTTGGCGAGGACGGGCACGGATGTGGTAGAGGACTGACGGTGGAAGGAAGAGAAAAGAGTTTACAGCTAAGGAAGAAGAGGAGAGAGCAACAGTGCGGCAGCTCCTCCGCAACCAGGCGGTGCGGCGCGGCGCGGCGCTGTCCGCGGTGCTGACATGGCTGTAACATTCACACATATACTGTACCTGGTATCAAACAGGCCACACTGCGTTCACCGTGTGTTTGTATGGTGTTGAAACAAACGAAACACCGAACTACAGGCCTGTTGGAGTTTATTTTCTGTATTTTATTATTTTATTACGGTCTATCCCACCCTTACTGAATCACAACTCAAGTGTTGTATTTATGCTGTCCTCCTGTATTTTTACATTTGTTCTTCTAATTTTGGGGACTGAGAATCTCTCCAATGTTTCTTCCCTCTTCTGAACACTTGAAGGGTTTTAGCTGCGTTCTAGCAGAAAGCTTTTTTGATTGTGTCAGGTATTGTATACTGTATGATATTTGACTATATATTAGTGTCACTATTTTGGATGTCTTCTTATTTTGTTTGCTCATTTTTCCATAGTTTACAGATTGTCTTTCCCTGCCCAAACCTGAGCTGTGGCCCATCAGTCCTTTATTTTCTCCTGTGTTGTCTTAATGCGTTCAGTCTAAACAGGAAAACAGTTGGAGAGCACTTCATTAAACCTTACTGCCTTTGTTCAAATCGGCTCCTATTCGCCATTGTGCTCTTAGTTGTGTTTAAGATGGAATTAATAACACTTTGTAGATCATTTGTGGAATAGCAGCAATGATGTGGTGCTTCCTCCTTTCTGTTGTGGGCTTTCAACACAAGATTAGCTTCTACAGTAATTAATCTGTTATTTGTTTTGTTAATCAACTGATCATGTAGTTGGAACTAGTCTAATCTGAAATGGGTTCTGTAAATTGAAAAACAAATTTTGTTCCTCGCTGATATATTAGTAAATTTGTCAGATTATCTTGCTAGACTTTCTTTCCAGTTTGTCCAAAAACATTGAACGTGTGTATCCCAGCTCCTACACACGGGAGAAAAGTGATTCTTTATCGGTGGCCACATGGATGTGAAAGATAATTAATCAAGAGGGCGCCATTATCTGAAAGGGACAGTTATGGGATAAAATGTGTCCCTGAAAATGTTTAACAGTAAGTAGGATTAGAGATTAATGAACTGGAATGTCACATGCCTTTGTGTTTTTAGCTGAAATTTTAACCTCTGATCCCATCTCCAGTGCATGAGCACTTCTGGATTTAGCCAGGATTTGATTATTTCACTTGACACTCAGGGCTTTAGTGGTAAAAAAAGTAAGGTGGGTGAATTATGAATGTCTGTGACAGCTCTCTCATGGGATTATAGAAAACGGTTGATAACCGTAAGATTCAGTTGCCCATATACAAGACTACATATATGAGTCAAGAACAACTTTAACGGAATCATAGATCCCTAAAAATATATAATTTTATCATACGTGTTGTCGTTTTTATTTAGCATATGCTCTGAACATGCACACAGATGCTAGGCTGTAGTATAACACACAGTTTTCTTTATTTACACACTTTACACCTACAACAAATCAGTGTATTTTTCACCAATTTTGTACTATAGTAACCGCTTCAATCTTTAGCGAAAATATGGGATTGGATTGTGGGATAGCGGGGAAGGAATCAGAACAAGATTCATTCATTGCATTGGCACACACGCAGGTGATGCGACACTACTGGACGAGACCACACATGAGCGGCGTACCTTGCTGTACTACCACACTCTCTGAGGGTGAGGAGGGAGAGAGAGGATAGGGACCATCGAGTGAGACTATTCTGAATGCTCTGCAAACAAACAGCCTACAGCCTTGATGCCAGTGAATAAGGTTTATTTTGACTGTTGTTTCCCCTGCATTGTTTTTCTATGCCTATGTTTCGGTAAATATCGTAATCTATTTCTCATAGTATTGTATCTGTAAAAAGGTGTGTAAACAAGAATTAAGTGTGGGAATGCAGTCAAGCCGTGTTGAACATGATTCAGTGGGTGGAGCTCCTATGTCACATGTGTTTGTTCGAGGAGAGGGAATCTTTCTTTGAATTTCCTCTCCTGAGGTTTCTTCCTTTTTTCCTTCATGTTTAGATTTTTTGGGGAGCTTTTCCTTGTCTTCATTAAGAGCTTTGGGCTGGGTGGGGATCCATTGTTATTAAATGGGCCTGTAAAGTCCTTTAAGGCACTGGATGTGATATTGGGCCATACAAATGAACTTTACTTGATATGATATGACACAGTCCTACTAAAGTCACAAAAGTAAAACGTCCATGGACTGCATATTTATCCTACACTGCTGGAATAATACCCATGTGTCAAGTAAAATTAGGAAGTAAGTTAGCTCTTCAGTTATCCAATGACCATGATTCAAACTAAAAGACAAAGGAACCACTGCCAAAGAAGTTCATGTTGAGTGTTGCAGTTTGGATGTGCAGAATGTTAAAGTGTAGCGTTAACAGAGTGTTGTTCTGTTCAGTTTTTGAGCCATAATAGTGTTTACTGTTAAGATGGCCGGTTTTGTCATCTGCCCTCTGCAGGACGTCTCTCCTTTGTGGGCCATAGTACAGTATGTCTCTCTCACTGGCTCAGAGGCAAGGTCATTGGGCCACACAGGCTCCGATGTATGCCCTGGCTACATACATTACGTACTATTTAAGTGTTTTTAGCAGATTTTGTGTTATTTACATTCAAACATTGTACGAGTTTCATTTGTTACGGTCACATTTTGCTGGGATTCGCTGGATAGATAGATTCTTTTATCTTCCACCTACGTTCAGTTCATTCATTCAGGTCTCGTTGTCTATCAACATTTAATTTGAAGCCACTGGTGCCCAGTTATCTTCGCTCAAATTTCAGCTTTGATTATTTAAAATGTTTGTATGGCTCTGATGAATGTAAGGCTCTATAAAGGAAGGTACAGTTTGACATAAAAAGACAAATATGGCTCGAGGGTTTGGAGTTCCCCCTTTAGTTGAAGTGTCTTTCATAGATTAACAATAAGCACATACTGTATGAAGAGTCTGAAATAGATTAAAGATTGCTCTCAAATGCAATATATCACCTACTGTAGTCTGGTATTCCACAGAGATGCAGTACAAGTAATATTACAGACACTCAAAATTTGACTCGTGATGCAAGTCCGATTTCTCATTGTAATAGAACACATAACTCAGAAGAGGACAGAGAGTGGTGAAGAGCCACACAAAGGGCCCTGTCACACGTGGTTCCCACCCCATAATCATCCAGGTGGTCTATGATGTCCATGTTTGTCCCCACATGACTGCGCTGAATACATCGGGTCTTTTCTACAAACAGATTAAATCCTCATGTTTGGCATAAATGTTTGATATGTTGAGCTGTAATGTTTAACTGATAGATTTGAGAGTCCATGATGATGATGATGATGATAGCTGGATATAACCTTTTGCGTGATTATGCAGGGGTTTTGCTGCGGAAGACTTGCAGAAATCTTACTGACACTGACTCAACTCACTGCTGAGCTAGCAAACCCGTGAATCATCTATTATAGAGGCTCCACTCCAGCTCCCATCCTCATGTCACACCAAATTGGAACATTGCCAGAATATTAATGAGTGAAGGTGCACATAGGCAAGGGGAGCAGGGCTGTCTGTGCTGTGTGGATTCATAAAAACCAGCTGCAAAACGCATTTCCTTCTGCTTATTAAACATTTAATTAACAGAAGCAAAGAATACTGTATGATTTTAATTAATATTTCACCTGTTGATGCTGCACTGCATTCTACATTATCAGCGCAGGTTTAGAGAGCTTATAATAATACATAGAATAGAGTGATGATTATATAGTTATAACTAATATTAACAATAATTGTTTCTGAAATAGCTTGCAGTTTGTTGTTTCCAATAAGCTGATTCGGTGAGTCATATTTCTCACTTTTCTTGTAAGTGCAACTGACGTCACAGCTATGCTACCTAAATCCATCACATTACCACAAAGTTGCCACTTTAGAGAATTTCACATCTTTCAATCAACTCAATATTTCAGTAACTTAAATCTGTGATCTAGCTGTGTGACTACTCAGGGCCTCAAGCACAGGGAAAGCCCCTGTGGTCTGTTTAAGTCTTCTGAAGTGCCTTATGTGATCCCTTGTGTATATTTCTAATTAAATTATTGCACTTTAATTTCATACTGCTGTTCTGGTTCTGTAACAAGGTTTCTACGAAACCGTAAACAAACTATTCACAAAAATAGAATACAGGAACTGTTATGTAACATGAGACCAACTGGAACAAGACATAATGAAACCTACCTGCTTTCCTGCACAGACTAAATCAAAACCGTCCTCAAATGGGATCCCTGTTAGTGAAAGTGTGTTTGAGAGAGCAATTATAAAGGAATCCCAGGATTTCAAATATAGGTGTTTGACAGTAGTCAATTAAATTTATTCTGTTTGAGGCACGGCGTTGGTCATAGAGAGTGTGAGAGTGGTGTGAATAGGGGCCATGTTGCTTCTTGTTCCCAAATTCCAGAAGTCTCTGATAGAGCCCTGCCTTAATAATAAGAGAAATTATGAGAAGACTATGAGTAAGTGAATAAAAGTACAGTTTGCATTAAAATACTGTTGTTGATTGTAAATGTCTCTCTTACAGTCCCCCGTCCTGCCACTCCGTCCTACGTCCAACACATTGAACGGCGCAGCTGAATTGTGTTGTGTATGTTTTGAGGATATGCTAATGATTTGCAGCTTTAGGCACAATGAGAGAGTAGGTAGGTGTTCACACGTCTTGGAGATTTTGTGAGGGTGGACGCCTGTGGGACGTGTCCATTTCTGTCAAAAGTGACAGGCTCATCTCTCTCTGATAGAGTCTCTGCTGAAGAGTTTTCTAATGGTGCGAGCGCAGCTTTTGCAATTCAAATGAAATAGAGGTTATTAAGAGATCGGGCTGTCAAAAAGGGAACATTTAGCCCCGGCTGGAGCAGTGATTGAGGCAACCTTCAGTCGATTCATCTCTTGAGTTCTTCAGCGTGCCCACCGTTGTTGACTTGAACTGTAATGCCAGGCGGCGTCCGTAAGATTGCCATTTTAAAAAGCCCAGATCCCTGCAGCAGTTACAGTGAAGAAAGCCCTCCAGTTTGTAGATGATCTGTTGCCATGGTTACCTCAGCAGAGGAACTGAGCGCTCGTTACCCTCGAACAGGGAACAGAGCGGAGCCTAAGCCCCTCCTCATCTCCCTCCCCCTCACTGTGTCCCCTGGCTACTTCGTTAGCATAATGATTCACACCAAAGGGCCACCATTTGTAGGGTTTTGAATCATCAGCGGAGCGTCGTCATTACTAAACACGTTTGCCTTCACTGAGGCTCGTACGTATCACATTACTCATGTTGGCGAGGTGAGCTGCTCTCAAATAGAGATCAGGAGCTCGAGATGTTACAGTGAATGTCGGTATTATGACACACGTCCCCCCAAAGATTAATTAAACCCGTAATTAGGTTTCGAGTCACAGGATGTGTCTGTGTACAGACTTCAATAAAGCTACAAAAGCAGGTTTCATGGGAGATTTATGCTAATACCTACTTATGATAAATAGTGTTTTGCCTCACTACTTAACAGTTTGTGTAGGCTCCATGTTCAAAGTTCAATTAACTTCACATTGCACTAAAATCAGGACTGCTGGAGAATTAATTGCCTATTAAAATGATTACCTTCTTCATGGTGCGAGCTTGTTCATAGTTAGTTTAGTGGTGCTTCCTGTGTGACATTGGGGTTTTCATTAAATAACGTATTAAAACGCCCTGATTCTGCCCTGTGATGGCTTGAGAGTGACGTTTATTGAAACATTTTGTTGGATTTGACCCTTTAGGCCTTTTCTGCACATAATCAGAGGTCATGTGGAAAAAACAAGCAGAGAGATGTCATTGTTGTCAAAAATCTCCATTTACAAAAACCCGCTGTATGCCAAAGGATTTATCTGTTCCATTAATGATATAATTTTCCTCTTTTCTTTGTTCAGTGATCTGCAACTTCCGGTCATCAATATGTCAGGCCCTGGTCCTGGAGATTGGGGAAACTGTACAGATTCTAGAGAAGAGTGAAGGTAAAACCTGTTTTTATGTTTGATTGTGTAGCCAATGGACATTATGGACGTATGATTGATAACAACAGCATACTAATGTGTGTAAGTTGGCCATGTTTTTCTAATATGAATTTTGATGTTGCTTTAGGTTGGTACAGAGGCTTTTCCACAAAGAAGCCTTCTATCAAGGTAAATATAACACTAAATATTGACGCTACGTCTGTGATCAAAATCAAACTCTGTATCCATGTATATCATGTACCACGTCTTTCAACATTAAAACACACAAATGTTCATTACACATATTACATTACACATCAAGAAATGCAATACAGAGAGGCCATGGCCATATTTTAAGAACTGCAAGCCGTACAGTAATGTAAATATTACAGATTACATTTATAACAATAAAGACAATAATGACTATTACTGCTACTACTACTACTACTACTAATAAGTGTATATAATACATAATAATACATAATAAAACTTTATATTACACATTAATATAAAAGTACTATACATATAATATTTGTTATATTATGTCAAGTGTGTTGTAAAATGTAACACAATAACTCTCCACTGTTACCTCTGTAATCCAAACACAGCATAATGTTCTTCTTATTGCATGTGAAGGTTCAGATGGGAGGTAGAATCTAATTGAATCCAGGGATTAAATTCAAACTTCCTTCACTTTCCATGCTTCTTGTTTCTGTGTGCAGCAGCATTTTGAGAAGTTTCTGCACGGGGCTCAGCAGAGGGAGACGATATGTGCTGAAATCAGTGCGATGTCACTGCTGACACAGATCAATACTCTGCACTGCAGTAAATAGTTATTATATATTACTCTCACATAAGCTTTCCATCGAATTGATTGTTGGGTAAAGTTTGTTTATGACAGACCACTGTCACTGCCAAGCTGTAACTTGAAAAGCCACTGTACAAATGTGAATATGCTAATGTGGCACAGCCTCAGGAACAATAGTGTTATCATCAACAACACAAATACCAAACATTAGTAATCTGACACCAGCAGATTATTAATGATATTTCTCATTGGTCTTGCTCTGTAATGTCAGCAGCTGAAGCGTTATGTGAGGCTGAGGGGAATGTTTTAAAGAAACAATAAAGCTGTCCAGTCCTGGCAAATGTAGGCGTTAGTGGCTGCATGCTGTCCGGCTCTACTCACACAAGCTATTTACAGTTCCCACTAACACCCCGACATTTTGTTATGTACTCCACCGCCCACATTCTTTCGCCCCCATCCTCTCTCTGTGCCGGGAGATCGAGTTGTGTACACGGTGGCCAATTCATCATATCTGGCAGATTAGAGGAACAAAGATAAACTGCAAGGGTGGCAGTTGGCACCACTCAGTCTCTCGTGCCCTTTCCTGCTCAGCCAAAAAAGGTCTGCTCTTTGTTTTTGAAGACGTCACACAGAAAGTGTCTTGATTACAGTAAAGGGAGATAATGTGCTTTTATTAGCATTTAACATGATATCAACAGTGAAAATGTTAATCTGTGCCGTATACCCCCAACTTGTACTGAACAGGTTTGGGGTGGGCGTGGGTCTGCTGCTGACCCTGTGCTCACCTGGAAAGATTGTTTGTAGAAGTCTAATTTTGTCTGTAAAAATGGCTTGTTAAACAAATTTAGTCTGAAGGTATATTTTTCAAAATGCAGCTTCAAAATCTTTGTATTGTTCTTTGTTTTGCCACACTGTTGATGTGCCAGCAGTTTGGTGGATCTAGGCAGGAAGGACAGGGCATGACATGCAGCAAAGGGCATAGGTCAGAATCAAACCTGCACCGTTAGCAGTAGCATGTGCTCTACCATGTGAACCACTGGGCACCAAGTATGGCTTGTCTGACAGTCATGGCACAATCCTCTACATCGGAGAGCTCCTGCTCTCATTCTCTCTATACCGACAGACAGTTTGGAGATCCGGTGAACTCAGCTTGCAATAGGAGAGAGAGGAAACTGTAAGGCTTGACGGGAGGCATTAAAGCGTGACTGAAGAGACGTGGCTGTAGATTTCAAATGCTGAATGTGTGTTCCCTAAACAGCAACTTGTGGCAAAAGTACGCTATGATTCAGACTTCAGACAAAGCAAGCTGCTCTGTTTTATGGAGACGTGGTTGAAAGAGCAGCACACTCCTGTGTTGGAAGGATATCGCGTGATAAGAACAGATCGAGATGAGCTTTAATTAGATGACAGATGGGTCAGTCATTTTTGCATATAAGAGCAACTGTGCACCCCAGATTTCGAAATCCTGACAATGTCAATCAGACATTTTTACCTTCCAAGAGAATTCGGACAAATAAACATAATCTGGATCTATTTGCCTGGCCAACAGAGCCAACAGCTAAAGAACAGCAGAAAGTTATGATAATATGATTTTGCGTTGAATGTCTGTGAAGGCAATGTTGCCCAAACCGAAACTATTGAAATATTCCCAAATAATAAACAATGGTTCACTAACTAGTTGAAAAGTTCAATGAGAAGGAAGCAGCATTCTGTAGAGGTGAGGAAACGGGATGTACGCAACATCTTTAGCTTAAACAGCTTCAGCTCCAAATTTTAGAAGTAATTTAGCGGGCGAGGGTGGTCAACCTATCTAGTAAACTCAGTGGAATACCACAGAGCCAGTTGGGGTCTCTCTGGGAACAGGGGATGAGGAGGAAAGCTCTGTGTATGACAGAGGAACACTCGCATCCCCTGTTCTCCTAGTTTGAGGGGCTAAAATGTGCAGGAACTGCAGGATTCCTTTGGAAACAACGTATACAAGGAGTCATTCATTCCACATGTAGTTAGCTTGCTCAATTCTTACACATACACAAGCCGAGAACGGCTGTGCTTGCAAGAACACAAGTTAATTATTCTGTTATCTCCAGATAACAAAGCTTATTTTCTCATGATGACAGGTCAATTTACGTTGTTATCTCATTACTTATAATCATCAGAGAAACAAAACTACACATTTATGCCTCCACTTACTGCTCAGTTATTAATCCTCCCAGACCGTCATGACAGTGATCTTGAAGGCTGAAATCAGGTGTGATCAAATGAACCAGAGACATTTCTGAGTTCTCCTCAACTATCAACTATCTACAGAAAACAAATGTTGTTTTCTCATGATAAGTAAGATCAGATAAGATAAACTTTATTGATCCCACACCGTGGAAATTCCCTTGTTATAGCAGCTCAAAAGGTACGGGTAGAAAAGGAGTGAGAGATAATATAAGTGGAGACAAAATAAAAATACAATACAAATATAAGAGAATGAAAAATATAAAATCTGAATTATCAAACTACACACAGACAAGAAAAGTGTATGCACATTACACATACTGATGTAGGAGACATCTAGACAGATATATGGATATGAGAGGTACATGAGAACACAGATACAGAAATATTAAAATGATACTCGTTATCACAAGAAAATGACTTTTGTTATGTTGAAATAATGGAATAATTAACTCATCCATTTAAACACTGCAGTTTTACTTTTGCCTAAACTGTATTTTGCACTGTTGATGTCAGGGTGATGTGCTGTAATCTGCATGGTTCTCCAATATATTTTGTATTATATGCATCCACTATTCATATATGTGCATCTGGTGCGTTTTATGAATGATTTTAACAAAATATCGGGTGGGCCAAAGACAATTTTCCACCTTGATGGACAATAAAGTTCTATTCTATTCTACACACAATTAAAGTAACACAATAGAAAATAGTTGAGGCATTTGCTGTCGGAGGATGTGTATATAGTGGTAATGCTTTCGTGGTCAGTCACATTCCTGCTCCTCTCTCTGTCCACAGGGGATTTTCCCAGTCAGCTATGTCCACTTGAAGAAATCCACAGTGACCAACAGAGGGTAAGTTGACTTTAAACGTCTCCTTATGTACGTGTACAATAACAACAATACACCTCCCATTCCCTTTAAGAGTTAGGTGCACTTGAATGTGGTCCATTGCCATTTAGACGTCAGAGACTGGACTTTGCGTAACAGGATTTAAAGAGCTGCCCCACCATAGCAATGTGCCACCGGTTTGCCTAACCACTGCTTCTGCATAGCAGAAAGACGCTTGTTTACACTCAAACAATTAAAAAATTGACATTATTATACTTCCCCTCTCCAGGAGTTGTACTTTGGGAAATGTGCTTTGCTGTCTTGCTGAGTTAATGATGTGACACACCTACTGCATCACTGTACTTCTCCCAAAACTACCCCATCACTGACGGTTACTCTGACTCATTATGTAATGGATGGACTGCTGAGAGAGAGAGAGAGAGAGAGAGAACGTTTTCTTTGTAGCAAATGCAGTGTCCCTGCATCGGCAACATGGTTAGAGCAGTGCAAAGTGAGTCTTAAGATTTCGTCTTTTCTTTGTATCGGTGAAGTAATGACCTTGTGTCTGATGTTTGAATGACAGTGACAACACAAAGAAAGGTGTTTCTGTGTTTCTGGATTCACTGGATTCCTCCACTTCCACCTTAATTTGTCATCTCATAGCCTTTACATGCTTATAAATATGGCTCGAGGCAGTGATAAGTGAGTAGATGTATTTGTGTGAGTGTGCTGTGAATGTTTCTCTCACTTGTATGTTCCTTTCCTGTAGGCTGTGTGAGACAGTGGTGCCCTTGGAGGATCCTATCATCACAGAGACCACATCCACTCTGCAGGAATGGGGTGTCTTGTGGAAGCAGCTTTATGTGGTCAGTTGTACTCAACGCAGTAAATATGAGACCGGGCTTAAAATAAGCAGGATTTCTACAGAGGTTTTGGGAAAAATCACTCCTGCAATCCACAGTTGTTCACCTAAGGAGAATTTTTCCAATATAAGCTTTTCCCCCACATGGAATCTAATACCTGATATAACCACGTCTGACAGCAAGGGCACTGAATAGCTGAATACACAGATTAATTATTCAAAGATGACTGATTTAGTCATTTATTCATAACATGTCATTCTCATTACTATCCCACTTGTTTGTAGACTATCTATGTAGATGCAGGAATGTTTGCTGGTCACAGATAATGGCCTCCATACCTGCCATATAACATGTCATGCAGCGTCATTCAGCCATTGCTGTAGATCTTTGTTACTTTCTGCAGCATCTTAAGATCCTGTACTTCTCACCAGCTTCAATCCACCCTCACCAGCCCTTGCAAAAAGTCATTACTTGGAGCCTAAAGCATCCTTAATCCTGCTAAGTGTCAAGGGGGCAGGCAGAAGTGGTTGGTAGGCCTTGAGTTTGGAGCTGAGTGGATATGTTACAGAGCTGGCAGTGAATTTTTACATAACCTCTCACTGTGGACTGCTCAAGCTCTCAGCAACCAAGGAGCCCCAGGCATGGCTGTGGTGATGTAACTTCTTCTGAAACTCGACTAATGTGAAATGCTGATTTAACAGTGCTTGTTTTGGTGCTCACCCCCTGTGTGGTATGCGCCACCTAGCCACAGTTGAATCTATAACAACAGCATGTATCATTGGCTAGATGTTGATACATTGTACCTTATTGTTGCCAATTAGAATTCATGGTATTACTTCAGGGAGCAATGGCCTAAGCATAACTGTGTATCTGTTATAATGCACGTAATTAGCCCTGCAGAATAGACGTCCGAAAGGGCTCATCAACTGTGAAAAAAACCCATTGTTTTCAACAGCTAGCAGCCTTGGAGAACATGCAGTGTTTGTCCTCATTAAACTTACATGGGCGTATTAGAGGTGCTTAATCTTTGCATTTATGTAAACAAATCTGGGTGGTAATGTGGGTTTGTCATGCCATTAGGGAGACCAGAAAATACCTGAATTAAAATAGCCGTCCTTGATCGAAGTAAGTTGGTGATGGAAATAAAAAAAGAAACTTGCAAATGTATGTTCTAGTTGGATTTGCAAAATCAGAGATCCTGTAAAGCACAGGAGTAACACACCTTACTATTTAAAGTCGACACTTAGGCAGGGGGGGATATTTTCAGAGTAATAATGAATATGTATATGACCCGAATGTATAAAATTACTGTTATCTCCTGTCTTTTATCCAGAAACACAAAGTGGATCTGTTCCATAAGCTGCGACACGTGATGAACGAGCTCATCGACCTGCGCCGGCAGCTGATCCAGGGTCACCTCGCCCAGGACCAGACCCGTGAGATCAAACGTCACATCACAGTACGGCTCGACTGGGGCAACGAGTAAGTCAACTCTGGTGAATATGTTGTATGGAGACATTCACGCATGTGATCAGGAGACAACAAAGATGCATCTTCACTGTTTTCCACCAACTAATGATTCCTTGAGAGAGCCACGACACAGGCAGAGTGTGGGCGCATAATAACATGATGTCATTTTATGGTCACTTAGCAGATGAGTCAGTCTTAAGCAGCTTACAATCAATGCACATGTCTCATAGAGGAGTTATAATGTTTCATATTCTCCTCCTCCTCCACCAACTCAGTCCACAAGAGCTGTGACAGCCAAGGAAGGAAGACATTTGTGTGAAGGGGGTAGGATTTACTGTACAGGTTTTAAAGTACATGAACTACATGAACTACATTGCTGTTTGGATTCTGCTTGAGTTGTCTTTTGTTCATAAAACACACAGAGACAAATGCGGCTTGTAAAATACTGTGTTTTGTTAGCTGCACATTTGGTTTAAGGTTATGATTTAGACAGGAGAACGCCTGAGGTGAATGGAGCAAAGTACATTTACTCCCAGTAACTACTGTACTTAACGTCTTCACCCCCCGGAACGCCTCAGTGGGTTCATCATTACAAATTCATGTAGTGTGGTATTCAGCCCCACCCAGCCATCTGTTTTTATCTTAGTCAACATCTGAACGCTTCCACGGGCGTTAAAATATGTTCCGGAGGTTCACATAAGTTAAGACAAAACGGTTTGTAACACTAAAAGGATGTAACATTTGATGTGATGGTGCACTCCTGGAAAATTGGGTCATGTTTAGGAATTCTTCCTTTAGTGTGAGAGAGAGTTATAAAATGTCATTTGGGATGTATGTACATACAATTTAAGGTTTTCCATCCAAATTTAAAGCTACCGAGTGAAATTTTACACCGAGTCATTTATCTTCTGTGAATAAAGTTTCTGCGGTGTTACTCTGACTTTGAATTCAGAACCCAGTATTTGTTTCTGCCTCTTTCTTTCAAAACAATGACCTTGTTCTCTTCCCCATCCTTTCTTTCACCAGACACCTTGGCTTAGACCTTGTACCCAGGAAAGAGTTTGAAATGGTTGATCCAGATCAGATCAGCGTATCTGAGCTCTACAAAATGGTACGTCAGATGGCTTTCTTCTTCCACTAATGCATGCACAAAGGGATGTGACTCTCTAATACCCTATGATATTGGTGAATGTATATTGTTTATATGGTAACAAGCATCCATCCATTAACTTGTGTTAACACACGCGGAGCATTTCCTTAATGCTCAGTGTGGCTTGCATATAAGGATGTGTGGAGATGTGTGAAACCGATGATCAAATCATGCGTAAGAAGGTGACTCAAATGAAAGTGCACAACTCAGCTGTTACAGATGGAGCCGGGTCATGTGACCTGGCCATTACGCTTATCTTACCGCCATATTGCATGCATGCATGTGACTCCCAGAAGCCAACCCTAGCAGTAAATAATATCTCAAATTTGTTTTGGAATTTGGTATGTGAGCCGGAGAACAATTTGCTCACAGATGAAAGATGATGTGAAGGTGAAGTAAATCAGTTCAAGTGTTTGAAATATGTAATTATGGTTCCGATGTTTAAATAGTATTGAACATCCTTCTTCTGGGGGGGAGACCTGGTCTGGTTAGTACGTGAAGGCGCATACGGTGATCAAATGTCCCCTCCATCTGCCCTGCATTCGCCCATTACCCAATTTCCGTCATTTCTCAGCTTTGCAGGCAGATTATTGGTGCGCTAAATGTTGTCCGGAAACAACAGCGAAGTTTGTCCTTGCCAAAAAACCTCCTGACTCTGTCGATGAATGTGAGCTTTTGTTTGGCAGGGCACGGGGTCTTGGCATCACTTCAGGTAGGGGACTAGATGAGTTCTCTTTGGCGGCTGTGTGGGCGACACCGGCTTTGTCCTGTGCTGTCCTCTCCTCTCCCACATGTTCACGTTTTCCCTCATGTGGGCTTCTTTAAGTGCAGCAGGGACGCTGTAATATCCTGTAACCTGTTGTTAACGTACGCTGGCGACCGTTAGTCAAATTGCCAGCACAGCTCAGGTTGTACATCTGGAGCTATTGTAACCTCCAGCACAGAGTGGGGAGATTACAGTTAAGACCTGGCTACCTGAGCTAACGCCATTTTTCCTTTGAATTTCACTTTAGCATGTATCCAGCAGACACTGTGGTCAGCAAAGCACAAACCAGGTACACTCTTCATCCTTACACTTTTATGACCGTAGTTCTTACTGTGAGTTGCTGTTGTAGATGCTAATAGTGGATGAGAATTTTAATGAAGTTTTTTTTTAAAAAAAAACAACCTAAAATGTAGCATTTAAAAGTCGGATAGAATTTATGGATGCATGTCAAAAACGTCCAGGTTATAGGGATTCCTTCTCACTCACAGGTGAACATACTAATTATCCTATAAGTCAAACTGGAAGATAAATAAAATAAAGCATGTGTTTGAGGCTGAATAGGCTGAAAATGTCCGACTTACTGAAGGAGATGTAATAATTCAAAATACTGCAACAGTTTTGAGTAATGGTCCTGCTAGAGCTCTCACAGAAGCTAAATCCGAATCATATTTGGATAGAAATCTTCATCAGCATCTTTATTTTTCATGTTTTATGACCCTTCATAATATCTTGCTTGGCATCCTGTTAGATTAATTTTCAAGTGAGAAATGTATTATAAGTTGTGACTAATAATAGTTTCAGAAAACACTAAGAACTGAAGTACTAGAGCTGAAGTGTGCAATTGTGATTTTTATATTGTGATCACTGTACAGTGTCTGATTGTGATAACATGAAATACAATAGAAAATGGGATGTGTCCGTTATGAGTGAGTCCTTTTTAATAGACGTGTCCATGATCTCAGCATACAGAACATCACTTCCTCAGTCTTAGTTCCAATAAGATCCTGTCTTTTGTGTTAATGGTTAATGTTTCTTCATTCTCAGGGAGACAGTATGCGACAGCGCCATGGTGACGGTTGCCGTGTCCCCGTGTCGCACCACCTCTTCATCAATCTGAAGAGCTTTACTTACAACAGCATCAGCGAGGATGCAGATGTCTTCTTCTCTCTGTATGACAGTCGTGAGGCCAAACAGATTAGGTACACGCAGAAACACTGTTTGAGGATCCACATGCGGACAAATGGACACACACAAACACTTCCACACAAACACACACCATCTTTGTTCAGCAGATTGACTGTGGATGACAGTGAGTCTAAAACTGTGAACTGGCTTCCGTTGCAGTGAGAAGTTCATGGTGAGACTGAACAAAAATGGAGGACCAAAGAATCCAGAGAAGGTGGATCGTCTGTGTGCCCTTTTCACGGTAACATCTCTGACCTTGCAGAAATCAGTGTCAAGTTTTTTGGTGTAGGAGTCCGCTGACACTGTGCGTCACGTCTCTCCTCAGGATCTGAGCAGTAAAGACTTGAAGCGAGACTTGTACATCGTTGCACATGTCATAAGAACTGGTAAATAAAGTACAGTGCATAAAAATAAGACCTCAACGTTCATTGGATAGGCAAGCGGACATCTGTCTTCAGCAGGCGTGTCTTCCTTTTTGTGTCCAGGTCGCATGTTGCTGAACGACTCCAAGAAGGGCCCTCCCCACGTGCAGTACAGGCGACCTTATGGCTGTGCTGTTCTTGCCATGAGCGATGTTTTCCACACCATCACAGACCTCAAAGAGGAGAAGGACTTTGTACTTAAAGTTTACACGTAAGTGAACCAGAGAAGGCAGAAATTTCGGAACGTTCTGCAAATGTTACGCATGATAACCTGAAGTCGCAGTGTCGATGTATGGTGTGTTTTGACTGGAATGATAATGAAGTGTCCTCTGGAAAATCAATAGCTGGTCACCCCGGGCTGGAGATTGGTGCTTGGCGTGATGTGAATGTGCGTGAATCTGTTAGGCTTCGCCGCCGAGAAACCAATCCTCAATCACCGTCCAAACTTAGGAAGGAAGGATGCGAGAGAGAAGAGAAAAAGAGAGAGAGAGACTCTTAGATAACTGAACAAAGCAAAGCAAAAACATTCAGCAAAGCCAAAATGTTCTCTTCAGTGTCTTCTCTGGGTCAGAGGTCATCCACACTGTATGCATGTAGTCTTGTACCGCACGCGCAGCTGTTTTCAAGAAGAAACAGACCTTTGTGACTGGATTTCTCTGCAGAGTTCAGGAGCTCTTCCCCTTAAAACGTGAGCAGTGATTCAGCGCTGATCTGCCTCCAAACTGTCGGGTCCTATAAGGCTCCAATCTGTGCATTTCCCCGTGCTGTTCCCAGGGGTCCACAGGCCACAGTAATGAAAAAGGCTGCTAGAGAGCTGGCTGTCAGGTTTGCTTAGTGCGCTGTGCATTTGGCTAATGTGCTGCTTGATGGCGCCTCCACCTACTGCTACCTTTTCTCCAGGAGGGAATCCGTTGTGGGACACATGCTGTTCATGTAGTCCCTGTGCACATAATTCTTATCCCTCCATCTGGGCTCATTAATGGCTGTTCCTACCTGCCTCTCTCTCTCCTCAGATGTAACAACGAAAACGAATGGTACCAGATACACGAGAACATCATTCGGAAGTCCAACACCAAGTACTCAGCTCCCAGCACCAACTATGGTAAATACACATCATGCCATTCTACTCTCCTTGAGATGTAGCCAAAGGTGATCAATATTCGATGAGCTTTCACAGTCAATTAGCAGGGATGGAGTCCAGGTTTTGCTCCCGGGTACGCTTACATGGCCTCAGGTGGAAATACATGTGCTGTGTCCAGAGGAAGATAATAGATTCCATTTTTATCCGGAGCCCTACATTGCCCTAAGGTCACTAACAGCTGATTCAGATATTTTCTGTCAGATACAGTATTGATCATGGTGACATGTGATGGTAATGGATATCCCCTGTGACCAAACAGGATACAGACGGTTTAGTGTTTTTAAATGTAAACAATATCTTTTGTAATGTCTTTGTTTGTAGAATTTTCAACTCAACATCTCTGCATGAGGATGTCACCATAACATTTGTGCCCTATCCACATTTTTCCTTTTTTTGATCAATTCCTTTTCCCTCTTCATCCCTGTTCCTCTTCTTCCACCCTCATATTTTCCTGCCCCTCCATCTCTCTAGGCCTCATCATTTCCTTGCAGCTGCTGCGCGGTGAGTTGGAGCAGATCAGACGGGAGAACCAGGCTGTTTTCAACAGGGCGCTGGCACTCACACGCAAACTGGGCTTTCCAGATGTCATCCTGCCAGGTAAGGAAACAAAAAAAGAGGAGGCAGTGATCGGGGCAGAGGATTAATACGGATGCAGCAACCGGAGGACAGATGGAGAGGAGGACGAGGAATCTGGGAAGGTCACAGATCAGGGGACAGATGATGTAGGAGATGTAGGAAAAGAGGAGCGGGGGAAAGAAGGATAGAAGGGAGCAGAAATGAAAGAGGGCAACAAATTGAAAATTGTTTGATACTTTACAAGACTGTTGAACAACAGATCACTTCTAATCTGCATGAGAGGCACTCCTCTCTCCTCCTCCCCTCCCCTCACCTCCTCTCCTCTCCTCTCCTCTCCTCTCGCCCCCTCTCCTCCCAGTATCACTCTTTGTGACTCATCTGTCCCCTAGGAAATGACTTGGAAATAAATAACTATAATCTGATCTTATAAATAACTGCAATACCTTGCACCGCTGTTGCCACTGATATTTATTTAAGCGCTGACCTCAGAGAAGGTGCTGAGGCAGTTATGAGCTACAGTGTATTACAGCATGGGGGGGGTAATTTTTCATTGACAAGAACAATGAGGTGTGGTGCACATCCTGGTCACCCTGTGCAGTGCCAGCGCAGTGTGCAGCAGCTTTAATTTATGTTGACCACCCTCAGTTCATCTGAGCAGCAGAGGCTGACAGCAGCGTCTGCACACATGTTCATTAGAACGTATTAAAACTGTCCGGGCAGGAGACATTTTATGTTCCTTGTCTGGGAATTGCTGTAGATGTTGTCTCGTTGTTGGGGCTAATACTGACACTGAAGACAGAAGGGGCTGAACCACTGTACTCACTATAAATATAAGGAACAGAAACAGACAAAAACAACACCGTGCAAGGGAAATAATTGAGGACATGTGCTTATACGGCAATTTTCATCTCTACAGGTGACACACGTAATGATCTGTATCTGACCCTGGAGCGAGGGGAGTTTGAGAGAGGTGGCAAAAGCGTTCAAAAAAACATCGAGGTCACTCTTTATGTACTCTATGCTGACGGGGACACACTCAAAGTATGACACACCATCTCCCTGTTTATCACTTTTGCTCACATACATCTTACTGTATATCTGGGTAAAGACAGTCTGCGTCCACTGTGTCCACTATTTTCCCTTTCAGGACTGCATCAGTCTGGGCAGCGGGGAGCCAAACAGCAGTGAATATCGCTCCTTCGTCCTTTACCACAACAACAGCCCTCGCTGGAGTGAGATGGTCAAGCTGCCGATTCCCATAGATCGCTTCAGAGGATCCCACCTGCGCTTTGAGTTCCGGCACTGCTCCAGTGAGTCAGTAATAAAGGACAGATTGGACGGAGCTTGGTGTTTACATTTGGTTTGCACACTGTGCATGTAATTCAATTCAATTTTATTTATATAGCGCCAAATCACAACAAAAGTTATCTCGTGGCATGTAAGCATCATGTGATGTTCTTTTTCTCAGCTAAAGACAAAGGAGAGAAAAAACTGTTTGGTTTTGCCTTCACTCCTCTGATGAGAGAAGACGGGACGACGCTGTCGGATGAGAGCCACGAGTTGTACGTGTACAAGGTATGAGACTTTCAGGGACGAGATTATACAAGCAATGTTTTATTGCGACTGTAAAAACTGTGCTTTATGTACCAGTGTTGCAAAGAGATGAGATGATAACATTAGAAGTGACATTTTCATTTTCACATTGCCTAAAACACAACTTCAAGCGCTGAGTTTGAGCCAGGGATGCCTCACTGTGATAATCATAGTCAACTGACAGATGGCCTCCTTACCTGAAGTCTTGATGTAACACAATTTTCTCAGTAATAGTCAACAGTGTTATGTCTCCATCCAGTCAAATTGTCCAAATTATTTTGCTTTAATAGAAGTATATGTCTGAATTGTATGACGCAGGCTATTTATTAATTTTCCACTCTTGTTGCTACACAGGTAAAGGTGAGGTATTATGCCATATTATTTAGTTTTTTTTGACACATCACACATATCACATGCTGATTGTATGTTCATGATATTTTGTGTTTGTATTCTGTACCCAAAGTGAATCCTCACTTCCTGTCCCCTATCCACGTCCTGCAGTGTGATGAGAATGCCACCTTCAGTAATCAGGGCCTGTACCTGAGTCTCCCCTGCTGTAAAGAGGATTTCAACAGCTGCCCCAACCTGCCGGCCAACCTGCCTTTCCAGAGAAGTCCCAAGGAGACATTCTGGGTGTCTACCATACTCTGTTCTACCAAACTCACGCAAAATGGTAATTTGTTCTTCTCTTCTCTTCTCTTCTCTTCTCTTCTCTTCTCTTCTCTTCTCTTCTCTTCTCTTCTCTTCTCTCCTCTCCTCTCCTCTCCTCTCCTCTTCTCTTCAGTGGACCTCCTGGCTCTTCTGAACTGGAAGGCTCATCCTGACAGAGTTTTGGAC
>OMNV01001772.1:80691-106206 GCA_900303265.1 Brotula barbata
TGCCCCAACCTGCCGGCCAACCTGCCTTTCCAGAGAAGTCCCAAGGAGACATTCTGGGTGTCTACCATACTCTGTTCTACCAAACTCACGCAAAATGGTAATTTGTTCTTCTCTTCTCTTCTCTTCTCTTCTCTTCTCTTCTCTTCTCTGTATTCTAATCTGCTCTTTGTCTTTTCAGTGGACCTCCTGGCTCTTCTGAACTGGAAGGCTCATCCTGACAGAGTTTTGGACATCCTCAGTCGACTACGTCAAATAAGTGGAGAGGAGATCGTCAAGGTCATTATTTACCATCACATGTGTAGAATATGTACATCCCCTCAATACCAGGCCTCAGCAGCACACACTAACAAAAATTATTTCTGTTCCACAAATTCAAACTCCAGTTGTGAATTTTTGCAAGATATTAATTGAAGTCATTTTCTTAAACACGAGGGCTGTTCTCTTTCAAAATATAAGCTCCATTTGATTCAGTGCAACATCATTTCACTTTACAAACTATATCCAGGACAGTGTCCATTCCCACCATAAATCCTGGATTAAAACAAACATTATGAACTTGTTTTAGCGATGAATCTAAAAGCCTGTATTGTCATTGTAAGCTCTTCATACAACAGAACTTTGTGTCTATTTTAATTGTAGACAAACCTTTCCTATTTTCATTTCAGTTTCTGCGAGATGTCTTGGATACACTATTCTGTCTCTTAGATGACAACACTGATAAATATGGACCACTGGTTTTCCAGTCATTGGTAGGAGAACCATAAATGTAGCCATAAAGTACATCATGTATTACGACTTTAAGCAGAAGAAATATGCACTACAACCATTCATCCTGGTGTGTTCAGGTGTTCATCATCAACCTGCTCAGGGACAGCCGTTTCTACCACTTCAGACCTGTGATGGACTCCTACATCCAAAACCACTTCGCTGGAGCTTTGGCATATAAGTAAAACAACATTTACTTGATTATTAGAGGTTGAACAGTTTGAATTCAAATAAATCCAGAAATACATCGCAGATGATGCTGATGTGTGTCTGCAGAGAGCTGATTCGATGTCTGAAGTGGTACATGGACCGCTCAGCTGAGGTCGTCAGGCAGGACCACATCCAGGAAGCAATGAGGGTCAGTTACACACACTCACACACACACATGCACACACTAACTTCTGGTTCTGAGGATGGACGAGTCTGTCTTTGTTCCTTTAAATGGGATTCATTTGCCGGAGTAACCTGACACCAAATGAGGCTGCAGGAGATTAGTTCCCCTGCAGAGAGCAAAGCGAATACATGAAATCTATCAAAAATATCGAAAGAAATTGACTTCTGCAGGATGCAACATGTCCACATTGTGAGGTTCCTGCGAGATGAGATCAACAATTTTGTTCTATTGATTTTCTATGCAAGGTTAAGCACAAACCCATCCGGTGTTTGTTCCTTGTTAGAGAACTGTAAGATGATACGATCTGACATGTACCTCTCTGCGTCCCCCTGCCCTCCTCCTCCCACCCTCAGGCTCTGGAGTACCTGTTCAAGTTCATCGTACAGTCCCGTATCCTTTACTCGAGAGCCACCTGTGGCATGGAGGAGGACCAATTCCGGGCAAGCATTCAAGAGCTTTTCCAGTCCATCCGCTTTGTCCTGAGCCTGGACAGTCGCAGCTCAGAGAACCTAGTCTTCACCCAGGTCAGAGAGGTCACGCCCTGTGACCAACTCTCTCATTTCAATCTCTCTCTCTCTCTCTCTGAGCGCATGAGTCATCTGCTCGCCTTCTTTTCTATTTTTGGTTGTAAATGTTATTTTTTGTTGATTCATCTCTTAAGTTTGGATTCACGTGACGTTGATTTTTGCTCTGATTAATCTTTTTAATTTATTTCCATTGTGTGTGATTGATGCTTCAATCGCTCCCCCACAATTTTGCCGCCATGCTCACCTTCCTCTTGGACAGTTTAGGGGTCTGATCAGCTGCATGCCTGTCTATGTTCATGATCCGGTGATCTCATCCATCCCAGTAAGTCACAGCGCTCTCTGGTGTTCATTTCACAGTACAACAAAGTCTGCGCCCGCCAATCTGCTTTTGTTACTCTCCCATATGAAGTCAGTTGTTGAGATTTGATTTTCAGACTCTTTTATTTGAGTGTCACTCTCAGTACATTCACATCTGACACAAAAGCGATCGTTTTGTAGCATTTTGAAAGATGTAAACATCTCTCTCCTTTGATTCCTCCCTCAGGCAGCACTGTTGAACAGTTTCCCCGACATCTTTGATGAGCTGCTGCAGATGTTTACAGTTCAAGAGGTTGCTGAGTATGTCAGAGGCACCCTAGGGAGCATGCCCAGCACAGTGGACATCGGTCAGTCAATGGATGTAGTTAAGCTGCAGTCCATCGCCCGCACTGTGGAGAGTCGTCTTTTCTTCTTCCCCGGTGAGACAAAGGTTAAAGAAGGTGAACACATTAACAGTGCCTTTTGATTCCATTGTTTCATCTATTCGTTTTCGCTCTCTTCCTCAGAGTCTCGTAGTATTTTACTGCCTGTGGTTCTGCATCACATCCATTTGCATCTTCGCCAGCAGAGGGAGCTGCTCATCTGTTCTGGGATCCTGGGCAGTATCTTCTCCATAATCAAGACTAGCTCCATGGTGCGCCAGCTTGTGCAATAGAGAAGGATGGACATATATGACATTCACAAATGCAAATGGAAAGCTAAATCCCCAGTTGCTTTACTAATATCTGCCTCTCTCAGGAGTCTTCGGTTCAGGAGGAGGTGGAGATGATGGTGGAGAGTCTGCTGGATGTGCTGCTGCAGACCTTGCTGTCCATCATGAGTAAGTCTCACTCCGTGGAGACATCCAGAGGGCAACGCTGTCCCCAGTGCACTGCTGAGATAACGGTGAGACGCCACTCAACGCCTCTTGGAAAAGGAAGATATGCAAAGTTAATTCTTATTTTGACTGACGTGAATTTGTGGTTTTCTCTATAGGGGGAGTATGTTTCCTGTCTTCTCTCTCTGCTGCGACAGATGACGGAGATCCACTTTCATCATCTACTCAACAACTTCCACAGCAAGGAGGAGCTGAAGGTGGGCAAATGTCTCTGAGTCACAGAGTGTAACAACATGAGTCCATTTTACTGAAGCCTGTGTACTAAATGCCTCCGCTGTGTGAATGTGTCACTCCCCAGGAGTTTTTGCTGAAGATCTTCTGTGTCTTCCGAAATCTGATGAAACTGACTATCTTCCCCCGGGATTGGAGTGTCATGAGGCTTCTAACTAGTCAGTAAGTCTGTTTTCTCCAGTTTAGCTTATCCTCCTCTGAAGGTGACGTTTGTGTTGGATTATTTTTTTTTCATCTATTTTTGGCCGCCACGTTTCTTTTCATTTAAGATGAGCTCTGATGTTTGCCTTGTTGTTTTCTGCAGTATCATCGTAGTGACAACACAGTTTCTCTCCCCGGCACTGCACAAAAACTTCTCTGAGGCAGATTTTGATTTCAAGGTGTGTATTTGAGCAACACTGGATCCACATGATGGCGAGTTTGTGTGGTATTATACATTAACTGGAGGATTTGCTTTATTTTTGACATGTCAATTGTTTGTTTCAGGTGTGGAACTCCTTCTTCAGCCTCACTGTCCTTTACATTAACCAGCCCAGTTTGCAGCTGGAGGCACTGGGCCCAGCAAAGAAGAAGAAAGTCCTGGACAAGTAAGAAACTCTGGGATCCTCTGAATCCTCTCTAATGTTCTTAATCCATCAGCCAATCAGCAGATCATCCACTTTCTCATGTCTTTATTGGCACTTTGTCTGTTTTACAGGTATGGAGATATGCGAGTGTTGATGGCCTATGAGCTCTTCAGCATGTGGCAAAAATTAGGTTTGATTCTTGTCCCTGATAGATGCACACTCACATTGTTTAAATGGATCTGTTGGTTGCTCATACTTCTGCCTTTTCAGTGATAACAGCCTCTCTCTAGCTTTCTATCATTTTCGTATTTTACAAATTGTATTTTTTGCTTTTAGCACTGTTAATATTAGTGGTTCAGCTTCTGTTGCTTGAAAATCTTGTACTAGTACAGAGATAAAAGGAACGTTGACACCCCAACTCCTCCACATCGCCCACACACGTGCATTCATCAGAGCGAGCCACCAAAATGTATCTGCTTATGAAATCAATGAGAACAATGGCTTCCTGTCTATGTGATCTAGGCGACAACAAGCCTCATTTCATCCCAGGAATGATGGGTCCCTTCCTCGGTGTCACCCTGGTGCCTCAAACTGAGGTTCGGAATATTATGATTCCCATTTTCCATGATATGATGAACTGGGAGCAGAGGAAAAATGGCAACTTCAAACAGGCCAGTAGATCACAAGGACGTTATATACCGTAGTTCGTCCATTTTGGACAAATTATTATTGGACACCTTAACATAACGTGCTCTAATCTGTGGGTCGTGTTTGTGTGTATGTGTGTAGGTGGAGGCGGAGCTCATGGATAAACTGGACAGCATGGTGTCTGATGGGAAAGGTGACGATAATCACCGAGAGCTCTTCAGTCTGTTGTAAGCAATCAAACCCCCGTGTGTGTGTCACAGCTCCTCAGAATAATGCTGCTGCCAGCATATTTTGTCCTAAAGCACTTCTCTCTGTTGTCCCAACACAGGACACAGTTGTTTGGTCCATATCCAAGGTGAGATGCAGTATTGTGCCTTTGCAGACATTTTGCTTCATGCCTATCAAATCTCTCTGCTCCTCAGCTCCAGTAAGAACATCTTACTGTATTTTACTTGCAGCCTCCTGGAAAAGATCGAGCAGGAGACGTGGAGGGAGACGGGCATCTCATTTGTTACATCGGTTACACGACTTGTTGAGCGATTACTTGATTACAGGTGCGTTGTTGACATTATGAAATCATCACAATTGCTTGAGGCTGTGCAACTACAGAAAATCTGTATTTTCTACATTAAGGGATTGCATGAAAGGAGATGAGATGGAAAATAAGAAAATTGGCGGCTCTGTCAACCTTATGGTGAGTGTTGATATCATGAGTATACAATGAGATTTACACTCATGGGATCTGATTGCACCCTTTCATCTCCTGTCATCACTTAACCCCAGAACTTCTACAAGTCTGAGGTTAACAAGGAGGACATGTACATCCGGTACATCCACAAACTGTGTGACCTGCATCTTCAAGCAGAGGACTTCACAGGTAATAGCCATATTTGATCCTTTTTATTTTCTCATAGGCTACACGGTTGAGGCTCAAAATCTACAAGTTCATCGTTTTTTCCAGAAAACAGTCGGTGAGGAGCGAGCAGGCCGCTGTAACTGACAAAAAAAGAAACTGTTTGATTCGTGACATGAGCACATGAACCCTGAACACATCAGCTGTTATTGTTGCAGTTTCCACATCTGCTGCAGCACTTTGTTTCATGCAGCGTGTCTGCAGATGTCACCTCATCATTAACTGTACTCTCTACCTGTTCACCTTGGACAACAGAGGCAGCGTTCACCCTGCTGCTGTACCGGGAGCTGCTGCAGTGGGAGGACAGGCCCCTGAGGGATTTCCTCCACTATCCCTGTCAGAGCGAGTGGCAACGCAAGGAAAACCTCAGCCGTAAAATCCTGCACTACTTCAACAAGGGCAAGGTGAGTGCTTTCTTTAAAGCTAAAGGTCATTCTTAAAGGCCACCCTAAACTCTGGAGGAGCCACCAACAGCTCCATCATCATAACATTTTATTTTACATTCAAGTGAACGGGCCAACGTTCCCAAAGATATCAAATATATCAGGAAGCATTCTTGGGAATATGAATAAAGTGTAACCCCAACACATAGAGATCAAAGAGTATTTTAACAGAAATAAAAACAACATCTCAATTTAAATGAAAAACTCATGGATTTTTGGCCTTTAAAAAATTAGTGTATTCAATTATTAATGGGTTGCTAGTGTTAAAACGTCAATTTAATTTACGACTAAAATAGCTAAAAGTGCACTCAATTATCAATTAATGTACCTGTATTTAAGGGGATATGGAAATGATACAAGCGTCTAATTCCTTAATTGTACCAGTGTATACCTGCATGATAAGTCATCAATAAATGTAAAAGCAGAGGTATGGCCACGTTTGACTTTATTATGACTGATCAGCACTAATAGCCTATTAATGCTGCTCAGTCTGTGTGGTGGACCAAACAATCAAGGCTTAAGGAAACACAGATGTTAAGTTCAAAAATGAGGTTTATTTGCCCCCCCAAAAAAAGATTTAATAAAGCAGAGAACTGGGGACAAACTAAGTGAACTGAGTTACAGGTCCACAAAAACAAACTAAATAAGACGTTAACTCAACCAAACGGAACGTTCACTTGGCTAATCAATCCAATTAACACACACAGGGGACAACTACATCGACTGTAGACAGCATCGACAGTAACTAAAGCTCAATACAAAGAAATCCCGCCCCCTCCCCCCCATGCTGTCTGAACTGATGGTACAGTCCTTGGCTTGGAACGTCTGCATAAACCCATAGCACCATATTTTGCCACTCGAGGAAGTTAAACTCTGAAGGTAAATGGCAAAGAGAAATTAATTTATACAACGTAAACCAACAATATAAAGTAAATCTGCGCGTTTCATCCCGAATATAGTAATATAATCAAGGCATTAATAAACAAATTATAACCAAACTGTGTTTGATATATTTAAGTGACTACATACAAATGTTACTGAACATGTGCTACCGTGAGTGAGTGTGGGAAGCTTAAACCTTCCATTGTGTGGCTCACTCTCACTATCAAGTAAATGTGTCTTGTCCAGGACAGATATGAAGACAGACAAACTTAAATAAAGCCGCAATATTTTCTAAAGGCTGTATCAGTTAGCTTTCTCATGTCATCAACTTTCATACTGTAGTTTGAGTGCGTAGCTGGTTTACTCATCATACTACATCAAGTGGTGATATTTTGTCCCCATATGCTTTGAGAGTCACTGATACAGGATATTGCTTTTGCAGTGTTGGGAGTATGGCATTTCACTGTGCCGGGAGCTGGCTTTCCAGTATGAGACTTTATATGATTATCAAAGCCTCAGCTGGATACGGGTAAGTACTGAGTCAAGTGTGACGCTCCAAACAAAACAACAGAATCACCCGCACACACGCTCACGGGTGTTAGCAGGTGGATTATGGTTACACGTGTGATGAAGCCATTATTAACCGTGACTGTTTGTATACTTATCATTCTGTGACAGAAAATGGAGGCAGCTTACTATGACAACATCATTGAGCAGCAGAGGATTGAACCTGAATTCTTCCGAATGGGCTTCTATGGCAGGAAGTTTCCCTTCTTCCTCAGGGTAAAACCTTCTGAATTTATGAGTCCGGTGATCCGGGGAGCTGCACTGATTCACTCACACACAGGCTGATGTTAAAAATAGGGCTTCTAAAGCACAGCTGCTGAAAAGAGCAATATGCAAACCAGCATGTGGTCAGAGAGTTAACATTAAAGTTTTAATCGAATGATGGTTTTACAGTAAAGATGGTTGTTATAGTGCCACCATCAGTAAGTCATTTTGGTGAATGTTAAGTCGAATATGTTTACGCAGTTTGAACAGCCATCTTTTCCTATCTGCTTAAATGATGGCAGCTGTTGTCTTCCTTCTGTGTAGAATAAGGAGTTTGTTTGTCGTGGTTATGACTATGAACGGCTGGAAGACTTCCAGCAGAGGATGCTGGGGGAATTTCCACAAGCCATTGCCATGCAGCATCCCAACCAACCCGACGACACTATCCTACAGAGCGATGCCCAGTGTATCCTGTTTATGATCAGTTTAAGGTTGTGTGTGTCAGTCACACAGTGAGATATTCAGTGATTTCCTCCGCTGTGAACATGTCTGTCTGCCTGAGTGTCACTTCCTTGACCGTCGGCCATTAGACCTGCAGATCTATGCAGTGACTCCAGTGTCGGACATCTCGGATGTGCCTCAGCTGGATCGAGTGCCTGAGAGGATCAAGAGCTTCTACCGCATCAACAATGTCAGCCGGTTCCACTATGACAGGCCTTTTCACAAGGGGCCCAAAGACCGCGAGAACGAGTTCAGGGTATGATGAACTGCAGTGCTGCATTCATGCATTTCACTTTTTACTTCACAGTTTTATTTGTTATTTTCTTTTTATTAGATTTTCTTTTAGATAATAATACATAACAACAAAAAACAACTAAAACGAGGGGCGATTGTCTCTAAATAAACAAACAAAAAATTAACAATTTATCCCAAACTGTAAGAAGTACCTTTAACATATGTCTATTATTGCCATATGAAGTCAGCCCTTATAGTTGACACAGGTGAACTCGTTGGACCAATTTTCATCTAAAATGTCAATTTGAGTCCTTAGATTAAATTTCCCTGTCCAACCCCTTTTTGCGTGCTGCTAACAGTACCCTTAATAAGTATTTGTCTTGCTTTGCACAGTGAATCTCTTCTAGATCACAAAGCTGCATGATTTTGAGAGTAAAATACATTTTCATCTCATAAACTGAGTTTGTGGACACTTTTCCAAAATGGTGTCACAAACGGACAGCTCCAGAAAATATGAAAGTGATTTGCCAACGCGCTTCCACAGGACCTCGATACGGCAGTTTGTTAGAGTATTTAGTCTTTTGTGCTGGAGTAAAAAAAACAAAAAAAAAACTGAAACTGAAATATTGAATTCTCTCCAGGATGGAGAGCTTCTCATTAACCACAGGCAAATTCTTCCAAGTTGCCATCTGCTTCCCACCTCGCTTTAATATTTAGGGTATGTTGAAGGGCAAAATATAATTTAGATATTGTTTTTTGGCTTTTTTTCTTTTTCTTTTTTTAGGCTTTTTGAAAAATGTGAAAGATTTCCCTCCCTATCGTGTCTTCTCTGAGAAATATCTTGCCAATATAATTTATAATACGTAGATACTTAAAATGATGCTGAATCTGTAAATTAAAATTATTCTTGAGGTCCGTTGATCTGAGAGTGTTCAGAACGTGGTGAGACCATTTTCATTCCAGCTCCTAAACCAGGTGTCATATTTACTGGGCTTAAGGTTCGGATCATAAGCAAATCATTTGAAAATTTGTATTTGTCCAATACTAAAATCAGCGCAGGTTAACAGTCTATTGGATTCAAGAGATACACAAGAATATCATCCCCAAATAGGGCCAGTTTTTGTTCCCTTTTGCCATTTTGATGCATTAAGCATTTTTTTCTCCATAACCTTAAATAAAAATTTCCGTCTGACGGATTCAAAACTTAACATAGCCTGTATTTTATTTATGTCTAATAATTAGTAAAAATCTTCTGATACTGTTGTGAGTCTGAAGTTATAGAACAAATCCTCTGTGATCCATATGAATTATTTCGGGTAAGATTTTTTTTCCAGTCTTGTGGCGATTATTGAACCAGAGGTTTGTAATCAAGGTTTAGCACACTAATTGGTCTGTAGTTAGCCCAGTCTCATTTATCTTTCCCTACCTAAGGTATTGCTGAAATAATTGCTTCTTTCAATGAAGCCAGAGTTTCCCTTTTTGTCAGTACCCAGTTGAATGCTCTTAGTAGAATCGATGTCAGAGTCTCTTTCAGATATCTATACCATTCTGAAGTGAATCCACCCGCGTACTTGTTAACTTTCAATCTGTCTATAGCCGAGTAAATTTCCTCTTTTGTTGTCTGTGAGGTTATTGCTTCATTTTGATCTTCTGTAAGGTTTGGCAAGTTAAATGATTGGAGTACTGTCTCCATTTTCTGGTCATTATTGATTTGAGGATGTAAATGTAATTTTTCATAATGTTCCTTGAAATTGTTAATTTCCTTCATCTGGTGGTGGGTGTCTTTAGTTTTGGGATCCTTTATCTTTACCTTACTTGCTTGTTGTTTTCAAGTTTATAGGCGAGTAATTTTATGTATATCTTTTTCCTTTGAATTTCTTGTGTATATGTTTCTTCAATTTGGTCTCTTTTCCTCATTATTTATACCTTGATCTTTGGATCCATTGAATTTTTATTTTTAGACTCTAAATTTTTCAATTCAGCCTGGAAAAAGTTGAGTTTTTCCGCTCTTTGTTTCTGAAGAAAAGATGTTAGCACAATCACTCTCCGTCTAATTATGGCTTGAACAGGAGTCCCAAAGCACGGGTGGTTGCACGTCTCCTCTACTAGATGAGATGAACTTTAATGACCCCCACACCGGGGTCCATGTAACAGCAGCTTTAACGCAAAGGCAGAAAAACCGTGACAAAAACAGAGCAAAGACACAAACAAGAACACAATGAAAATACAAGAGAGCACAGATACTGAAATATGAATTGAGCAAACTAAAAACAAAACAAAACTACACTTAACTATATTCAACCATACAAAATTTAATATATACATTTAACTATTTTATTATTTTGTTAATTTATAATTTCCGAAAACAGAACTAAAACAGAACTATATGCACTGACAATAAATACCATAAAGTACATTGCACATATTACATACTACATATTATATACAGGACACAAAGATATAGTATATCATGCTGATGTTAAAGAGAATAAAGTAATTATATTCTAAATAATCTGATGTGTCTTTTGAAAATTGCTCAATCCTTTGTTTACTCAGTATACTAGAATTAAATCTCCAAATCTCCCCCCACTTCTAATGCAAAACAGTAAGGAATACAAGTAAGGAATATACATGATCGTCTGTCTACCATATGCTGTCATGGCAGACCATCATGTATCATTACATATCCTCTGGGTAACTCCAACAAACACAGCAATATTAATCTGCTCAGTCGGTGGTTGACATTATTTGTAAATTGTTTTGTTTTGTACTGAGTCAGTAGGTATCCATCCAAGAGGAGAAAAAAAAAAGAAAATGAATCCAAGTTACTGTCCTTATTTTCAGTCAGTCCATTTATTTTTGTTCATTCCTTTCATTTCATGTCGTGGTGGTCTACTAAACTCCTGAAGCTTTTCTCTCACTCTTGTGTCTCTCATTCGTTTTCCACCATCCCTGGCATCTGTTTGTTGCTATGGAAACACCTTCAGTATGATCTTCATGCTGGGACCCTGGTCCTCTCTGCCTGTCTGCACCAGAGGTCTTCGTCCCCCCAGCTCCCGTGCAGCATCTTGCACCATGCACCATTTGCTCTATTTGGTCTTTTTTCCAGCGTTTATTGTTTAGTTACTCGCTTTTTGGGGACTCCTCTGATTTCTTGGTAATTTCCCCCTCTCATTTCATTCCCCAGAAATCTTTTGTGTTTGAGTTTTCAAGTTGGTGTTTTTACAATTGGTCAAGAGAGAGCAACAGACTACGCGTCCATCCCAAGCACGGCTTCACCGGGAGTCGTCTCCAGTTCAGTTTTTATCTCAGAAACACTTCTGTTTGTTTAAGACTAAAATGGGTCCCACCACTGTCGACAGAGATGTACAGAACAAGCCATTCAGCTGATTTACCGCCCTCTGGTGTCCTGAGTGTAGGACTACAGTTCTTGCGCAGTAGTGTCATCAATATTATCTGTGTGTAGTTGGCATTACTTCATTTGTTTTATTACAAGGCTTTATTTAGATAACCAAATATGACTCATTCAACTGTCACCGACAGTATTCTGTGCCTGAACTGCAGCTGCATTAGTCATCAATACTGCAAAACGATGTAATATGATACAGGAAAGCTGCCCTAGTGTCACAGGCATTTTTGCACCTCTTCACCAGACCTCCGTGATGATAACTATCAGCAGACATGGTCAATGGAAACATGCAAGGCCTCTGATCAGATCTCTGTCTTTGTGTTTAACAGAGCCTGTGGATTGAGAGAACCACCCTGATTCTTTCCCGTCCTCTTCCTGGGATCTCCAGATGGGCGGAGGTTGAGAGGAGAGAAGTGGTGAGGGGTTTTAACATTTCATCATTCTTCATCTCATACTGAACCCCCTGTGTGTTTGAGGATGTTTGCTTTACAATCTAACATGCTCAGCACCTTTGGTTCTTCGGGAGCATGTTAGATTGAAGAAGAGAATTTTAATTAATTTGTTCATTCATCAGTTTGAAATTCAATTCTTTCAGCAAAGATTTAGCTTGTCAAAAAATCTCATTCTATCTATTATCAGTCACAATCTTTTTTTTGGATTAAATCAGGTTTTTAGAAATTTCTAGGGGAAATTAGAATTTTAAAAAATCAATAGCAGCAGGCTTATAAAAATGAGTATATGGAAGGCAGAAACACAAATTACAAGTAATTTGTCAATTTAGATTTTCTCTAAAATTCCCCCTTTCTAGCACTAACAGCACGGTATGAAATAATTGCCTCATTTACCTGGAACTCTGCTGAATGATTTCATATTACAGCAACAGCTTTTGAGGGCATTGGGAAATAAAAATCTTTGATTGTGTTTAACAAACGCGTCCCTGTTAGCTTTTCTGTGCTGCTAACACACTAAAACCCCTTTCTCTAAACCAAATGCTGAGTGACTTGGACCCATTTATTGAATCGATCACACTTTTGGCAAAACCATAAACACTTTTCTTGAGCTAGACAATTTGCAGATCTCAATACCCTTTTTGCAAGACTTTAAACACATTCTCACTCAATAAAACACATTTTACACTGCAATACACTTATGAGTCATAACGGTAGACACAGGTGGCAGAAATTAGACACAAAAACAGCACAGATGTCATATTTTAAACACAACAACTCCAATAGTTGACACTTGTTGGTAATGATGTGACGGAACCAATATAAGAGAGTTCAGTGCAGAGTACACACACAGGATGAGCTGAAGGTTGATACCAACAATAGATGGAAACAATCTGAGAGGCAGCGGTGGAAGACTGTATATGAAGAGGATGAGGAAGACCAAGAGAAGTCATTTCAGATGAAATTGTCTCAACTTTGATAACCTGTGCTGTTTTTGTTCTTGGAAGGACAATGAGGGAAGCAGAACAAAGACAAAATGAGGCCTAATGAATCACTTTACATTCACAGTGTTCTGTAATATACTTGACAGCTACAGTGCACTGTCATGAACTTTACATTTACAATGTACTGTAAAATACTTGACATTTACAGTGCACTGCCATGAACTTTACATTTACAATGTACTGTAATATACTTGCCATTTACAGTGCACTGCCATGAACTTTACATTTGCCGTGTACGGTAATGTACTTTACATTTACAGTATGTTTAGTGTACCATCATTTATGTTACATTACAATGAATTGTAATGTACTTTACATTTACAGTATACTATAATGTTCTTCACATTTTGTCCTTTGCGGTACTGTATTTTTTATTGTTTGTGTTGAATCCATAGACATTCAATGCTGTACTGCTTGCAGTACTTAGAGTATGCAATTTCTAAACTATGTTAGTTGTGTATATTTTTAGGAAAACACAAAATGCGTTTACTGCTTGGTAAACAAACATTTTTTCCTGGGGCCCCAGTGCCTGAACTCTGTGTTTTTCATTTTTTGATGTAGTGTGTAATGAACACTCAGTAGTGTTTTAATGTGGACCAGCTTTGTGTACAATCTGAAAACAGTGTTTGGTTTAGAGCACAGATAAAACTGTCTTGAAGTGAGGGTTTAATTTTGCAAGAGGAGTCAGAGGTTTTGAGAATGTAATTTGAAAACTGTATTTTTATGTTTACGTTTTTGAGAAAAGGGTGGAAGGTTTCAAGAAAACTGTCTAAGCAAAAAACTGTGAAAAACTGTGAAAGATGTTGTTATTTTAATGACAGTTGCGGGGAAAAAACAACAAAAAATGCTGACACTATAATAGATTCAGATTTTCCAATAGATTCATTTACTTTCAAATGTGTTCTTTTGCAGGTGGAGGTGAGCCCTCTGGAGAATGCCATTTACGTGGTGGAGAACAAGACCCAGGAGCTTCGGACCCTGATCAGCCAGTACCAGCACAGACAGCATCATGGGAACATTAACCTACTCAGCATGTGCCTCAACGGGGTCATCGATGCTGCTGTGAATGGAGGCATCGCCAGATACCAGGAGGTACAACAGAGGATGAGAGGATTCATTGAATGTGTTTGAAGTCCTTTGGTATAGGGGAAAATCTTCATCTTGTGCCTCATCCTTGTATACAACAGGCTTTTTTTGATAAAGATTACATCAGCGGTCACCCTGAAGACACAGAGAGGGTCACACAGCTGAAGGATCTGATGCAGGAGCAGGTCAGCGCCTAACTTCACCTTCACACTCTCCCCACAACAACGGAAATAACAGGTTCAACAACAATATTAAATCAGTGTTTTTTCTTCTTCTCTACTGATTTATTACAAAAGGTGCACATTCTTGGCGTGGGGCTGGCTGTACACGAGAAACTGGTGCACCCAGAAATGCGTCCTCTGCACAAAAAGCTTGTGGACCAGTTCCACATGATGAGGACAGGTTTACACCATGTGAGTAGCCCCACACGTGGCTCTGTTGTCTTTTCACGCATGCATGTGCAGTGTAAATATTCAGAGCAGTATATGGTGGGGTCCCAGCAGGGTGTGCCTGGTATAGAACGATTTGGACCTGCAGGCTGTCCAGGTGTCAACTCTCCCAGGGGCATCCTGTCCTCCCACAGCCACATGAGTCCAGAGAGCATCCGCCTCATGCACAGACACAGGTTTCTCTTTCTCTCTCTATTGTCTCTTTTGGAGAGGTTTGATGAGTCAAATTCTAATTTGACTCATTTCAAATCATTTCTCAATATAAGTTAAATAAAAATCCAAAAAGAACTGTGTAGATATGTGCTAAAAGATAAATATATATGTATATTGGAAATTTGTCTAGGAATTCCTCCTGTAGTCAGGATTTGTGTAACCCAGTATCCCGTGTCTTCCCTACAGTCCTCTAAACCTGCAGGGTTCGATCCGTCACTCGTCCTCCTCTCTGTCCTCTCACACGTCCAGCGAGGCAGGAAACCTGATCATAATGACCGACGGCCTGATGGGCGAGCACCCAGAGGAAACAGCACACATGCAGGTGTGGCCTTTTAATACAAATTCTCACTGCCATCAATGTGGCGCAATGGTAATAAGCTTGAATTGTAATTTGTAAATCAGGTTAAAATAGAAAAGGCAGTCCGAAAATCACACATCAACAGCAGTTTAAGTGTTTGTATTGTTATATCGTGTTTTGTAGCCCAGTCCTTCATCCTCCAGCCTGAGCTCTATCCGCTCCAACTCTTCCCAAATTATCAACTCTGCTCCTTCCAGTGCCAGAGGTACGTGAAGTCACACAGCAAAAACAAAGTCACCAGGAGAATATTTCTACTTGAAAAATATATACCCCCCTATGGAAGACTGGGAAATGGAGATGAATAAAAAGGATGTCATCAACATGTCATGTAAATCATATGTTGGAGGTTGAAGAGGTTCAGATACTTAAAACGTGCATTTGTAATTTCAGATTGTTGTGTTTTGATGCTAATCATAAAACAGATTAGTTATATATGATAGATCAACTTAACTGTGCTGTAACTTACTTATGTTTGCTGTAAATTCTGTTTGTACTAGTAAGAAATAACATTTGTTCATATAAATAGTTCAAATTTTACTAGAAAGAGCTGGATTATTGAGCTCTACGATGGTGCATTATGGCCACTGTGGGTAAAAAAAACCCAAAAACGTATAGAGCCAAATTCTCTGACATTATAAAGTTGCAAATTTGTGTGAAAAAACAGTGTTATTCACCCAGGCACCACTGAAAACACACACATACTATGCATAATCACGGTAGTTTATGTGAGGTTAAACATGTGTATGAATGACATTAGTTTTTTCTTGCTAAGTTTTTACCTTTAGTGGCCCTGACATGCCGTTGTCATATTATTAGCAAAAAATGAATTACCAAATGACGGGCTTACTAGTAACACTGTAGTATTGGTGTCAACACTTAAAGAAGTCTGCGTTGTGCTGGGACCATACTCTACCATAAAGTTGGTCACCTGGTGAATATGGAATATCAGTACGTTCTATGTCTCTGTTCTACCCAGGCTCTCCATCTTTGCCAGATAAGGCCAAACACAACCGGGAAATTATGATACTATTGCCACCTCATCGCGAGAGGGTAAACAACTCCATGTACTACAGCATGGCTGAGAATGGACAGGTACTCATCAGACACGTAGAACCTACATAGAATAATTGGGATCAATGTGCAAAACATGCCAGATGTGAAAGATCCATTTCAATAAATAAGTGGAAACAAATGTTCATTCTTTTATAAAAATGTAAAGCATTTCTTGTAGTACATTGATTCAGTTTTGATAGTGGTATTCATATTGCTGAGTGATGTAAAATCGTTGGATTGTCTTTTGCAGAACAACCACATGCAGCGTGCCTTACTTCAGCAAGTGAGCCCTTGTAAGCCATGTACTGATCCTCATATGAGTCTACCAGAGAAAGGTTAGACACAGCCACGTTTCATTTAGTGATGTCCTGTTTCTATGCTCTTGTGTACGTGTAAATGGCTGCATTGTATGTTAATGTGATTTTGAACGTCCACCCTCCCAGTGTTTCCACACACTCCGAGCAGCTGGAGTCTGGATGGAGAGAACAGGGAGTCTGTGTCCTACATGCCAGCTTCCACTGGAGGGGTCATCATGCCTCCGGTCCCACCCAGGTCCTTCCCACCAGGTACTTTGTTCTTCATTCGCAATTGGATTTTAAAAAGCAAATCGTCAACATTAAACTCTTTCTGCTCTGATTTACTGAAGATGTGGCTGCTGTGGACATCTCATCTAAAATTTCATAAAAATTCTGAAGGTTTCTAAAAATATGAGTTAAGAATTTCCTAAATCATAGTTTACTGTATGTCTATAATGGGCGGTGGTGCTCATGATTTATTTTGGTGATATATCATCATCGTAGTCTTCCTAATGGTTCAATTTCCAGTAGTCTGGCTGTTTATTTAAGAACTTCACCTCATATTTTAAATCACTCATATTTTAGTCTTTTTTTATCATGTATAGTTTCTATTAATGAAATTAAGTTTTTCGATAACAGAAATCCATGTGAACCAGCCTTTTTACGTTTGTGTTGTAATTTTCCAGACTGAGCTGCTTTGGGTCAGCCTTGACAGCAAATGAGCCCGAGCTCTGATTGGCCGTCTCTAAATCGCTGCTGTCTGTAAGGGACTGTCTGAAAACCCCACTCACCCAGTCATTGCTGGTTGTTCAATGCAGGCTTTAGGTTAGATTTTTCTTTGGAGATCTTCCAAAAAGTTTGATATATTCCAGTTCGACTGTACGCTAGTTATTTAATAGGTGCTTGGACAGCAAGTCTAATTTTCACATGGTCATTTGTGGAGCACACCAAATGAAGAGAGAGCTGTGCAAACAATGACTCAGTATTCCACTCCTCTTCAAAGCTTCATGATGGATCATTTTCACAAAGGCAAAGGTCCAGAATCTGTTCACATTTTCCAGGTTGTTACTGACCAAAATGAAGGACTTCCGTGCCTATGTGTTCATTTTTGTCATTTAAACCTTCAATTTTTTTGCCAGGTCATTTCCTGATGCACTGTGATGCTTATCACCAACAAAACAGTGACCCGCCCCCCACTCTGCCTGTCCGCTCAATCCGAAAGGTACTGCACCTCTGCATCGGGGAAATTGTGGCTTCATAACACACAAGAAAAACATCAAATCCCACTTTGTAGCAGCATGTCCATATTTTCATATTCACTTTTCATCAAGCTGGATTCTGTGCCAGACACGGTTTGATGTTATTTATATTTGACTGGTTCAATGCTGATGAATTTTGTACAGACTGCTGCAGTCCAGAGTTCAGTCCACAGCCAACATGTGCGTCTATCTAATCCATCCTTCCTCCTCCTCCCTCTCATCGTCCTCCTCAGCTGCCGCCTGTCTTTTCTTCTTGCTGCGTCTCGTCATCCAAATACTTGGACTGTCAGCTGTCGATATTTCTTTTCTTTTCTTAATACAGTACATCTTAATTAATTAATTAATTAATTAATTAATCTTTTCAGTTATTGTATGCTTTTGGAATAGATTCAGTGCCTTTGGGTAATTAGAAACACACTCTTATCCAAACGCTGTCTTTGTATCAGTATGTTAAATTTCACTCAATATTGCAGTAATTCTCATTGCATGTGAAATGATGTAATGTTATATTATCTTTTGTAGTTTTCTTTTCATATGTAAAGAGAGATGCACACAATGCCATCTACTGTCTTGTCTTTCTGCAGTCTCCTCTCCATCCAATACCTGGTTCCCCCACCAGTCCTCAGTCAGCTTTGGGGGGCAGTAACTCTACTCTATCGGGCAGCGCCAGCAGTGGTGTTTCCTCTCTGAGCGAGAGTAACTTTGGAGGCCAGTATCCGGATCCTGGCCCAATCAGGAATGATGCTTTGGAGCCACTTCCTAGTCATCTGTGGTCCCCGCCTGACGAGTATCTGGCCTCGCCCTATCTCCACCTCCACTACAGCGGGTCAGAAATGGACGCCATGGACCCAGTCCGCCCCTTCCACTACCGCAGTCCTGTCTCACACCCGCACACCCATCCCCATTCGCACGCTCATGCCCACCCCGGGCTGGACAGCCACTCCCACGGGCCGCCACCTCACCACCACATATCCACCCACGGGCCTCACCACATCCCATACCGCAGGCCCCAGCCCCCAGCCGTGCCACCCAAACCCTACCTGAGAGAGGGCTGCATCCCTGAGGAGGAGCTCCCCCCACAGCCTATCCCGCTGCCCCGGAGAATCTTCCACTCGCCCCATAGCCACAGGGAGGAGCAGGCTAAGCATGCGTGGGAGCAGTGCATCAGCGAAGAGCACGAAGAGACGCAGTGATGGAGTCCTTAACAAAATTCCAGCTCGAGCTGTCTTCTCCTTGTCTTCTTCCCTTCATTTGGGCTAGTTTAACAGAGCGGTATGAGAGAAAGAATTGATGTAAATTCAGCCCAGCTTTCTCTCTCTGTATTTTCATTTCAGCGCAGATGAAGGAAAGGAAAGAAGGAGTGAACCTCAACACAACAATGAGGCACAACTGCCGTCTGTGTGGCCTCTTAGATAATACTAAAAGAACAGTGAGACAGATTATGTTAACTTTGTTCAAAAATTGATATTGATTGTACACAATTGTACAACTAGTCTGTGAGCATGATTTTCTTTTTCATTTAAGAATAATATGTCTACAGTTTTGTGAAATATGACAACCATGGTCATAAATATCATGATGACATAGCTACAATAATGGCTCTGAACTCCCTTTATTTTGCTTGGTCATTTTCACAACATGAGGTGGCCACAGGGGGTCGTGTTCACAGCAAAGTGACTTCTGTGCTTTAAAAGCTTCATGCATATGAATTCTTATTTTGATAAATTTGCTACATTGTAGTGTTTTCAAAGGCTAAGACCATTTCATTTTTCAGAACACTGTTAAGTGCTCCTTAATGGTGGATGATCATATAAAATATCAGGTCTTTAGGTTGGACTTGCACCTCTCCTCTTGGACCGGCATCTCAAGGGACACAAACTTCAGTCAATGACGATTTCCCATCCGTACCATAATGTATGGAAACCTACGTGAATGTATTCAGATCTTATGTTCTATTTGTATTGCACAGGCTGTTGCAATCCTCCTTTTTTTTGTTTAAGTGCTTTAAGTTGTGTCTACGTTTGAAGTCTCTATTTGTCTCTTTTTTGTGACAAGGTATCTCTTGAGTGCAAAGAGAGCAGACTGAGAGGACTGTGGAACAGACACGAAGGACAGTGACAGACGTCCTGTAATAGTCTGGTCCCAAATGTGTCATTGAGAGTGAAGATGGGACGAAATGAAACTGGGACTTTCCACTTCACACCTCAACCACCCGCTGGACGCTTAAAAGTGAACCAATAACATCTAACATCTCTCTCTCTCTTGCTCTCTCTCTCTCTCTCTCTCTCTCTCTGTGTCTCTCTATCTCTCTCTCTCCCCTCAGTCCTCACATTAAAGCAGTGAGGGCTGAATCTTGACAGCTGAGACATTGCTTGCGTCTGACTCCACATCCAGTGGCCAGTCAAAGGTCACTCAGATGGTGTTGGAATCGCCAACCTGCCTTAAGTGCACTCAAATGCAGTTTGACCTCCTATTCAGATTATGAGAAGCTCATTTAGCGACAACAGCTCTTCTTTTTATTCTGTTCATTATACGCTCCCTGAAGATATGGACCTTGTGATGTTTTCGTATGGTTTTGTCCTGCTTTTGGGTTCTGATTGTCGTATAATTCTGCCTGCAGCTTTTCTTGGTCATGCTCTGCTGTGTGGAAAAACTGTTTCACAAGAATGCTGAAACTGAGAGGAGAGAGGAATTTTAACTTTTTGGAATGATCACACAATTCTGTTGATTGAGATTTATGTGTTAGCAGCGAGTTGGAAGGATATAGCTAATATTTTAACAAATACTTGTTTACCGAGTTGTTTTTTTGTTTGTTTTTTTGCAGGTGGACTAGGTGTTACTGTACATCAAGTTGTCAGCTGACTAGACAACATCTATTTTTGTATGTGAGATCATCAGTTGTGTGAACATATTTAAAAAAACCGTACCAAGACAGAACGCCCAGGGTATTGTAAAGGCTGCTGTACTTTGTATGGAGATGAACCTGAACGTAGATATATACAATATGTGAGTATCTGATCTAAGGTTGAAGGAATTTGGAGATACACGCTGAATCAAGTGATACTCAAACTCTAGGTACAATAGAATTTTTCAATGTAAATTCTGTTATTGTACATACAGCAGTATTGTGAAATATTTTTGAGAATTATTGCAGATGCCCTAAGAAGTTTATTGTTGTTTTGTGTATATACATGTACTCCAGAAATCAATGTAATTGATAAATATCTATAATCAGTGTTTGAAAAAGGACAACTCCATTAGACTGTGGCTGTCTACACCATCCTTTGACTTTGAGTCTACTCATATAAATACTTTATACACTTTTCAATGTGCTTTCCTGTACATATGGTGTTAGCATGATTGAACAGTGTTTGGTTGTGAAAGTGGTTTTCCTACTCCCATAACTGCTGTGGTATGGAATTCATTAATGATGCCAAACATTAAAGACAATCTTTTATCAGCTCCAACTTGTCTGTCTATCCACTTGAACTGTTTTTGCTGTGGTGCGAGGTGACTGGTATCGCAGTATGTCAAACCGACAGCAGAGGGTACTGCTGTTTCTCTCGATTTCTCTTTGAGATGAAAGCAACTGGACCTCATTTTATTTAATATTACTGTGGTTTATTTGTTAGTGGTTCTTTTTTTTATGCTCTAATTTCATGCGTAGACGTGCTTGCACTTCAGCCTGCTTCAAGAATGACAAAGGACAAAGTGGCTCATATTATTGTATTGTTGCAGTGCTGGTGTGTGGCCTACAAGTGGCACTCTAAGCATTATAATTCCTATCGTGATACCCGCAAGAACAAGTAAATTAAGTAATTAAGTAATTTGTCTTTTGACTGAAAATAATTTAAAAAAACCTGCATTATTTTGAAATTCAAAAATGCGGTCAAAATTAATGAGTGAGAGGGAAAAATAATGAAAGATAATTAAAAGATGTTTAGAGAGAGAGAGAGAGAGTTAGTGGCTGTGTGGGGGCGGTGGAGTTGTTTTGGATGGAAAAGACAGAAATATTGTTGTAAAGATGTGTTTTTTAAACAGATGAAAATTATTGATAGGGAGTGACAGAGAGAGAGAGGAAGAGGGAGCAAAGGCCTAAAAAACTTAGAAAAAAAAAGAGCAGAAAAGAACACCAAATTCTCAAGGCTCCCCCCGTATTTGTGCGTTGGCACTCAGTGCACTTTCAGCTGAATATAAATTGAGATTCAGGCGAAGCTGCGTGTGTCAGAGATTGAATGTCTTTGGTGACAATGAGGAGTGTGCGCACGTGGTGTCTAGCATACCCACAATGCAGTCAAAAAAAGGATGAAAGGATCCTCGCAGATTCTCCAGAGGATCACGGCTCTCCTCTGCATGTTGATGCAGACTCTGAATTCCATTTTGACTTCACTGAGTTGTTTTTGAGACCTTTGTTCTTCCTCTGTACTGTAACCTCACTGTGACAACAAAAATGTTCAAACGCCTTCTTACACCCTGGTAATCCTCTCTTACCACCCTAATGACCCCTTTTTGCCATGATAGCAACCACATCTAAACTCGCTCGGTTCTGAGGGTGGATACTAAGACGACAGTCCTGTTTTGTCTGTTTATTAGAGTCTGTTTTTGCAGTTGTGTATTTTGTGGCATACACTCATGGGTATTGTTGCCGCATATTGCCGTTGTTGTTAGGAAAAGCATGCAGAGATGTGAAAGCTTCCCTAAAATCTGACATTTAGGATGACACGCTGCCATCCACTGCAACAAAAACAACCTGCGCCTGGCATTGCATCATCGCACACTGAGCTCTGTTGCTACATTCATTTGACCCCGATTCGGTTTCAAATAAATTCATCTGCTGCTGCGCGCCACACATGAAAGATTACATGTAAATGTTGCGCACCGCCGCCCCAGAAATGTAAAAAGAACAGTACAAGGAGACAAATCGAATACCTTCGCCATGTCAGGAAACAAAGACTTTTAATCAATGAAACAGTACTAATAAATAAAGATTAAACAAGTTGCACATTCTAAATAAAATCCAACAAAACAAACATAACACTGAACAGTGAAGTACAGTACGTAGCACAGATTATTAAAAATCAAAATACCCCCCATACATTTACAAATTTTCTTAAAAACTCTAAGAGGCAAACGTAGACATTGTATAAAAGCATCGTACAGTAGAGCATTTGTCATCTGGGTATAATTTACAAATTTATTGAAGGATAAATACTCACAGCTGATCTCTAACTTGAGATACACAAGTATAAACACACTCTTATTTAAACTTGTGTCTCTCAGGTGAGGTTCCAGCCCTTTTTTAGTGATTGTTAACAGTGATGAGGCGAAGATGAAAGCGGTCCATCAAATCATGGGAAAGTCAGAAATTATAGATATCTGTGAATGACGTTTAAATAGTTACTGTCCAGATCTCCATTGGTCTCTTCTCCATTGGTGCATCACAGAACAAAGTCACAAGCTTCTCTGCCGGCGGATATGGCTACATCAGGCGTTTATGGAAGAACACGGCATCATCTGACTCTCCACTCACACACACACGCAGAGGCCATGTCAGTACGGCGCAAACTTTTGTCTGTCCGGCTTTTTGATGCAGTTGGCTGAGGAGATTTTGGCGGTGTAGGCGGCCAGGGTGGAGTGGGAGGGCGCGGCGGTGACCGCCACGGCAGGGCTGGGGCTGGAGAGAGTCAGGAAAGGGACGGACTTCACCCCCAGTAGGCCGGAGAGGGGCATGGCTCCATATGGGGCACCCAGCATATGGGCTGGAGTGAGAGCCCCCATGGTGGCCAAGGTGGGAGTGGGAGAGGCAGCGGGGGAGGCAGGCTGAGTGAAGGCCATGTTGAGGTCAACCGGAGCTGCCATGGTGGCTGCCTGGGCCGTGGATTTAGCCGTCTCTAAACTGAAGCAGGGCAGACAGGAGGAAGGGGGCACATGGGAACAAGGAAACGGGACGTGAGGTGAATATATCATAAATCTTGACTGAAATGTATGGAAAACGTCACCAGAGCTGCAAAGCAAACTGTAAATTCCAACAAGATGCTGCTATGTAGCACAATGCAGCGCGGCTCTAACGGAGTCTCTTGAGGCCAATTACCAGAAGGACACCTTCATTATCACTTTTCACTGCATCGCTGAAGCCTCTTCCTGAGGCCTACACTTGAGTGGTCCTTACCAGGAGGTAATGAGGTATTGGGCCAGGTTGATGCTGACTGGGGTTCCTGTGATGGTGACGTGTCGGTCCGTCGTCCCGTCCAGCTGGCTGCCGATCTTGATCTGAGCGCCCGACACCTGCCTGATCTCGTTGATCTTAGTGCCCTGACGGCCGATGATTGAGCCTATCAGCTGTAAAAGGAGCCAGGACAGATAGATAGGTCAATTAACGGAAAGATGAATGGCTACTTAGCATACTGAAGAGAAAGGATTCGATAATCTATTTGATGAAATGGGGCTTTTCCTCACTGATGGACGCGTTACGCTGATGGAAGTGAATCCGGGGAAAAGGGCAAAAGACCAAAAAACAGCTGCGTTCTTCTGTTGAGCTGACTTAATGCTGTTTATGCTGTACAATAAATGCAGACCACTCCGAATATTGCAATTACATTGTTTGTCTTCAGCGGTTCGGTCATCCATCATGCATGTCAAAAGCACTTTTTCCCTCCTGAGTCTCCCTTAATTGCAACTGCCCATGCACCGGTAAAAGAGACGAGAGGAGGCACATTTGCCTCTCATTAATCTAAGTGGCTAAAAGGTTATTGATTTCCTAGAGTGGTGATGACTTCCCAAACAAATCACTTCCCAAACACATGCCAGCTAGATGCATCTCTGCACTAATGGAAAACATAATGGGAAAATAACTCAAATATAGAATACACAGTCCCATCAGCTTTGGTCTTCTTTCTGCCAAGATTAAATTAGCCACGGGTTTTATGGTATTCCACCATGCATTATCAAGTTGGCTCTGTTTTCATGATCTAATCTGGACCCCTGTCTATTAGTGATCCAGAGTGCAGGCCTGCGGTATCGGCCCCAATACTGGGTGTCAGCCACGTTGGGGAGGTATGCCGCCACATGTATATTGAGAGGGACAGACAGTGATGAAGTACTTGTAGTATGCATGTGCTGGCAGCTTAACAGCGGCGGCTGACACAGGTGGAAATACACAACATTCACACACACACACACATACACACGCGCGCACGCGCACAGAGAGACAGACAGCGTTGGTGCAACTCCTGTCCTCCTCCTCCTGCGTTTGACATTCTTTTCCCGAGAAGTAAGCAGCCCGTTCCACAACGTCGGATTTGTCACACGGCGACCCGGTTGCTCTGGCTGCCTATTATTGGCACGGTGGATTATTCAGGGGGAGACACAGAGCACCGCCAGCCTAAAGAGCAACTCAGAGACAATGGCCACTACAGACCTCAGATCACAGATAATGTCTCTCCCCCCCCCACTGGTTTCTGGCCTTTTAGACCAGCTGTCAATGGAGGCCAGCTGTCAACAGCTCGCCCACTTTAGTATGCGTGACCTCAAGACAACAGAATTCCTGTTTGACTTGTGCAGAGCTACGTACGTAAATATCGCAGGGGAAACTGCAGTCATTCCTGTTATGGTGATTATTCACCTGAAGCAGCGATTTCAAAATCATCGAAACCAAGCACTTCACCTGGATTCCTGCTGGACGTGACCTACATGTTGTAATATAGTTGATGCTGAAGCAGGAAGAGGAATGGGCCAGCCCGAGCGTGGCCATTTTTCTTCCTCGAGCACCAGTGCAGTATACCGCTGACGGTGTGTAAGCAGTTTCTGAATGCATCCGTGTGTGCATACATTTGGGCGCGCAGTGTGCGAGCACAGAGGCAGATTGTGTGG
>OMNV01001778.1:13374-24304 GCA_900303265.1 Brotula barbata
ATCCATTTCACTCAACGAGACACTGAGGTCATTTTAGACTCCTCCACAACGCCATTAAACTGGTGTTACTTGTAAATGTAATCATCGTAGGACTCATCTTACTGTGCTACACAAGCTACTAGAGGTGTCAGAGTGGGAGCAGGATCTTCTTGTGGCTTTAAGATAAAGGTATTAGTCCAATCAGGAGGTGGAAACAGAGACAGCTAATCTAGTTCTGGTACATCCACCAGGCTGAGCTCTGGCCAGTCATGTCCAGAGGAGGAAATGGACGCATCGGGTGTGCAAAGGTAAACGCTGCCTCTACACATGGCCTGGACCCAGTGACAATACGTGAAGTAAACAAACACCTGGCCCTTATCCCGCGCAGTAGGAAAAACACCTACGCTATTCGCTATTTCAAGTGTCAACAACGTATTACTGCCAGGTTTATGTCCTGTTTTGTTGACAGGTGTGTTCACTCTATGGAGGTTGTCTGTAGGGGAAATGCTAAATTCCACATAGTGATTGGGCAACTGATTGGTTTGAGCAGTGCTTTGATCCTCACACAAGTACATCATTTCCAGAGATAAATTGTTGGATTTTCAGTCCAGTCAAACTTACTTTCCCTGATTACAAGTCAGCAAAAATAGAGTTTGTCAGGTACTGAGGCTTGCGTGTGGAATGAAAACCAGCAGGCTTGTAGGTCACGGCAACACAATCACAGTATCAGCCCGCCACCGCTAACTCTGTAGCACACTTTGACCTCCTTCACCCTGCCTCGGGACAGGACGGAATGTTCAGTAAACAAGCGATCAGCTCAGAGCTCCCAAAATGCACCTTGGTTGCGTAGGGCCTCACCAATGACCAGTCCCAACGCTGGCCCCTCCTCTTTCTACTGAACATACACGACTCCGCTCCATCTCCATCCCCCCCCCGCTCCCACCCTCTCTGCTTGTCTTACTTCTGCTAAGTGAACGGTCTAATGAGGCAGAAGGGCAGCGGACTGCACGTGCCATCCTTCCCCATTATGCACACATTCATTTGCTCTCCCACAAACAGCAGCTCTGACAAACAAAAAACAGGCCTCTCTCCCTCTCTCCACATGTCCCTGCCAAATGTTCATGGATGCAGGCTACACCACTGGAAAAAAAAAAAGAGAGAGAGAGAAAAAAAACATCCCTGAATATTCTGCATGCGTACGTGCCAGACTCCACATATATGTGCTTGAATCTTTTCCTTTCCTATTCCTCTCTCTCCACCACATCAATTACATTCAAAAGACTTCATATGTAGACACTATCACTGCAAAGCCACGTACAAGCCACTATGGCACAGCAGTGTTAAAAGCAAGAATTTGGTTTCAATATTCAGCATAGAAATCTTCTCTGCAGTTTCTAAATCTGCAGGAACATTCTGATCTCTGCTATTCATTGCATCACGTACTGTACACTACGCCTGACACGCGTCTCCTTGGAACAGTGAACAACAGCGTTTGGGTGCAGCAGGAAGCAAAACAGTTCAAAGAGAAAGTAAAGAAATACTCTTTTGTAAAATTATTTGGCATGAACAGAAATCATTGTGCAACTTCAATAGCTTTTTCCCTTTTAGTACTTTTCTGTAAACAACCCTCTCTCCTGTATGGGGGCTTTGTGGAGAAATAAAGTCCAATTTCTATTCAAATACCCTGAAGCTTGGACAAAAACAGGCGCCTCTCGTTCACCCAGGAATGTGTACTCTGACACGCGGTTACCTGATGGCTGCATAACAACACGCCTACTTGTTTTTTACCCTTTGTAGCATACAAGGACGCACACAAACATCTCCACTTGTGTTGGGCCTCACATGTCCATGTGCAACTGCCGCCCCCCCTCTGAGTTTTCACTAAACACATGTGAGCCCACTGTGTCCAATAAATGGCGCAGGGACATGGTGTCAAACTTGGCTTTAATGTCAACATTCTGCTGTCCTGTGCACAGTGTTTACAACGGCTATTATTCTACGCCAGCCACCACCCCCAGCTAAAGCTTTTAGTTTGTACGCTGGGGTTTTCTGGGACGTGATATTGATCACAGGATGGTTGGGAATGCAGGATCTATAGACGTCCGATTGATGAGCAACACATCCTAATGCTTACCAACTGGAAAACTACAGCCGGAAATGCCTGAGGCTCAGACCGACATTACATCTGACATGCAACCATAACTACCATCTCATGTAAACTCAACTTTCAGCCCTATGAAGTGTCGTGTGCTGGATTATGAATGTTGAAGTCAGCACTCCTGAGCCGCAACTGAGAGGTGGTGTCCTGCTATTTCAATGTGCTTGTTTACTTCAGAGCTCTCAGCCTGGTCACGTTTTTTCAGAACTCGTGCTGCCTTTCATTCTGTGGAAAATATGGGGACTGCAGATGATGAATGGTGCAACAAGATGGTTAAGAGTAGAGACAACGTGAATTACAGACCTCTGCTCTTATGACAGAGCAAGGTACAACCACACATTGTCCCTTGATTTATGTAACACGGTCTGTGACAAAACTCGGAGCTCAGGAAGAGAACCTGACAGCAGCAACACTTTGAATTGGAATCAAGAAAAGGGGCAAGTTTGTCCACAATTGTTTCTCTTTAGACTTCCATTTGATTGCCAACTGCACACTGCAACAGTCATCATTTAGCAAAATAATCGAAAACACATTTCAGGATTAAGGGCCAAAATTGAGATCATCCGTATGAAACGTTACTCACCTTTGGCAGTGGTTGCAGTTTCCTTGAATCCCAAACAGACATATGGTGTGCTGTGTAATCCATTGATTCCCCCTTTGCAGCTGGTTGTGGGTGTGAAGCCGACAAGCCCCTCGCATTTCTCCACACCCCTGTTGTCCAGCAGGTTCAAGGCGATGTAGTTCAGTCTGTTCTGGTAGCCGGCCGAGGTCTGGCGGTTCACTGGGATCTCGTACTCCTCGTCAGAGCCCTCGCTGCTCCGGGACGAGATGTTTTCCACAGAACTATGCCTCTTCACAGTGCCGCCACACGCAAAGGAGGGGAAGACAGGGGTCACAGTAGCGGTGGATGAGAAAGTCTCTGAGCTATGGCGTCGCCTTCCCTGCGGATTGGCCCGGATAACCTTTGCTGAACAGTCGGGGTCCGCTGTGAGAGGAGAGGTGGATCCAAGCAGGAAAGCCCCAACGCCATCTTGGACACCCTGGTCCTCCAAAGAAAGCCTCCTTTCCCTGCTGCTCTGGCCACTGTAAAGTAATGATCACAATATGAAACAGCTCATACCTGAATTCTCAGTTTCAGATAAAAATAAACACTTCCAGAACCTGGATATTTCATTCCAAATTTAGTGTGTCTTTTTGGTATCTGTCTTCACACAGTCACACAGCCAAGCTCCTAAAATAAGTGATAAAACTGTTCTCTCTGAACACGCACATACCTCGCTGTAGTCTGAGGAACAAGCTGCGGAGGCGAGCTCATCCCGAACGTCATCTCAGTGTAGTCATTCTTCACCTCATCACAATGGCCATGGGGGTTCTTCTCACTATCCAGATGGTACTCTCTGTCTTCCTCTGAGCAGGGGCACATGGATAACTCTGGGACGGCATCCACACACCCAGCAGGAGTGTCGGCCTCTTTGGAGGAGTGTGAGCCCAGCTCCAGGTTCATGTAGTCAGACAGACAGGATCTTCTATGACCCCCATCGCTGGACCCCAGAGATGAGGACTGGCTTTCTGTGGACACACTGGAGGGTGGGGAAAATCTGTTGCTGTTGAAGTCTATATTAATGTACTCTCCAGGGCTCCGGGGCTCTCCAGGCAGGGGGTGTTCGTTCATGCTGGGGAGGGTCCTACGCATGTCTAGCGAAAGCCTGTTTGGTCTGCCCAGCCTCCCTCGATAGGACAGGCTCTCTGCCCGGTTCTGTCTGACCGGGGAGGGTACCAGTGGGCTTAAAGGAGAGATCTGAGATGGACTGGGCTGCATCACTGAATAGTAGTCAGACTCCTCTTCTCTCTGCCTCTGAGGGCTCATCAACACATATTGACCACTATCTTCATTCTGAGAAGTCTGCGGTTTGGCAGGGATAAGTACGGAGCTGGCCTGGTTAGATGGCCTCACTGATGCGGACTCGGTCATCAGGCCCAGGTAATAATCAGGGGGTGTCTGCAGCGTGGGTGGGTTTCCAGGTGACATGTTCACGTATTCACTGTTCCTCTCTGGACTTCCTGTGGAAGATTTGGAGCTACACCACATTCTCATGTAGCCACTGTCCTCCAAGGAGCAGGGAGAGTTGGTCTTATAAACCCCACTGGCGGTTGCCTGATGATGAACCCGAGGATTCACAATCTGCTTTGGGGCTGACACACACATTGGGCTCATGGGCATGTAGTTATTATCTTTTCCAGACTGTGGAGCTACACCTGGCATCATTGGCATGTAGCCATTATCAGCCAGGTTACTGCTGGAGCTCCTGGACGAACCGATTTCAATGTCTCCATAATCCTCCGGATAAGACACTTTGGGCGAGGCAGAGTGAGAATTATGACCGTTGGCCATTCTCATGAGTGTATACTCATCCAGGGATGCAGAGGACAGTGGTGGTGCCACCACCCGCTGTTGACGTGGGGTGGTTAGGGAGTGGGTCCTCTTCCTGTAAGCTTTGTCCAAACACTCACCTCTAACACCTAACCTACTGCCATTTGCCACTGCCCCTTCCATTATCATGTAACCACAAGGATCGCTGACATGTGAGGGAGGCGTGCTGGACAGGGAGTCAGGGGTGTCACTCCGCGTGAGGGAGAGGAATTTGGATTCTCCGGGACTGGAGCTGTACTCATCACACAGGATGAAACCGGTGTCACTAAGGGAGCCAGAGACGGAGGCGCTGCAGCTGAAGGGTCGTCTGGCTTTGTCAGGAGTGGAAATGGGAGCCCCCCCTCTGGGAGACAAGCTGATGGGACTGAAGGCAGGGGGAGGGGATTGTGACACTGGCATGGAGTGGCTATGATGCAGGTTGGAGGCAGACTCCAGCATTCTGCAGGTGCGCCCACTGCTGAGGGTGTGGGACCTACTGAGGTGATTCCCACAGTGTGGACTGGTGGGACTCCCACTCACGGAAATGGACATGGACATAGGCCGGGTCACGCTTCCGTCACCCTCGCTGGAAGTTCTTGTCCGACAGGATGTGAACTTTCTCCCTGGCGACGTGGCTGCCATGCTGTCTGTCCTGGATCTCCTCACCAGGCCTGTCTGACTCGGGGGGAGATTATTGAGGTTGCGTCGTGTTGGAACAGAGATGGGGTTTGTGCTGGCAGACTGGCTTTTGCTCCGTGGCCTGAACTCAGACAGCTCCTTCATTGCCTTCATGGCCTCCAAAATGGTCTCGTGGATGTTCTGTGCCACCACTGAATCCTCTGCTTGCATCCAGAACTCTCCTGGTCCTGTCACCGCTGACCGTCCGACCTCAATGAAGAAAAAGGTGTCTGAGTGGCCGCATCTGCGAATGTTCATGAGCTGTAAACTAACAGCTGCTGACTCTGAGTTCAGTTTGACAAAGCTGATAGTCCTGCTGGACAAACACAGCCTGTACACCCCTGTCAGGTTCTTGATCTGACCCAGGCCTTTCGATTTTAAGTTAACTTGCCATACCTCCTTATAGACGGCTGTTGCAGGAGTAATAAGTCCGTAGCTGGATTCCTCAAAGCCCACTAGGGAGGATGTGGAAGCGGGACTGTCGTACACTTTCCCCTCGGCTACAAGCTCAGTTAAAACCCCGTACCAGCTCTCCTGGTCCTGCTCGTTGTCTGCGGCCACAGCGAAGTACTCGTCCTTGGTGTAAAGGGCAATGAGGTGCTTGTGTTTTGCGTCGGCGCGCTTGTTTACGCACAGACAGGAGTCCAAAGTTATTACCCGTTTCGCAGCAGACTTGTTTCTCCATTTCTTCTCGCTTTCGTAGTACTCCAAGCGGGCGGGGAAGCAGTCGGTGGACTCTCGGAGCACGAAAAAGCGCCTATGTCCGTGTTTCTGCTTCCTCAGGTAGCCGTACTTCTTTACGCTGTTCGTCCCATTCGATAACAGGTGTCCTCCGGTCGGCGGAGGGCTTGCCATTTCTCCGCTGCTGCAGATAAACAAAGTGCCCGTCAGAAAAGTCAGAGCGAAAAACTTTCACAGAAGCTCGTTTTCATTTATCGTTATCTAATCCATGGCGGACACCGCCCGTGCTCGATGTACAAGCGCGGTGGAAGCTTCAGTGCAGGCGGAGCAGAACGGAGCGTTGATCTGATTCTGGAGAAAAACAACATGTGACGTTGCTGCTCTAAAAACAGCATAAAACACACAGTCACGGGGGCGTGGCCTTCTGTAGGGGCCGTGCCTGTCAGTCACAAGGCTCTGACGCCACTCATTGGTGGATTTTGTAAATCTTTGCAGATAGGCTCCGCCTCACATGCCCAAACAGCTTTCTCTCTCATGTGGAAACACAAATTGTCAAAGCCTTTGAAAAACATGTTTTCCTCCATATTGTACGGTGTTGTGAAAAATTAGCTTTGGAAATTTTGTCAAGGCTCGGTTTATACCTTTTTTTTTCAAGTGTTTCAGACTATAATGGCCCTCAATTAAAATAAATATCGCTTTTAATTCGCACACATTAATTGGTGTGCCAAATTAAATTATCTGCACAAATGCTAAATTAAAATGCACTAACAAAAGAAATATAACAATGTATTCATCAGGCGCTAACTCAGTAAACAACGCCGGTGCCCTACATGTTATATAACCTCTGTTGTGTCGCAGCCTATTTTTAATCTCATGGGTATTCCTCTCCAACTGGAACCCTGCGTTTCCTATATGAACGTCTCACCATATAGTATCCAAATAGTTTTCACATTCGGTAATATATATTCTCATTGCGTCTTTTAAAAATATAGCCTGCCCTGCAGAAAAAGGACAAATATTTTCCGAGGAGATCTTCGGTTATTTTTCACTAGGTTAGTGCTTATGCTGCACTTTTCTGCATATTTACCAAAAGGTTCGAGCTGAATGAAAAACAGTTTTCCCACAGAGGGGAATGACTAAAGCAAATGCGTCAGAGGCTCAGTACAATAACAGGCTGCAGAAATGCTGCCATCATCTGGCTGCACAGAGCCCCATCTCTACAGCCCAACACCCTGGCTATCTCATCTTATGATTTTGGAAATAAAAATGTATTTTCTTCCAGTGAGGACATCTGAAACAGTGACGCCTTTAGAATGTTTGCGTTAGGCTGTCAAGGGCCTGTGAGATAGGAAGCTGCAGACATCTGTTCATCAGATCATCATGGTAATTATGGTCATAATTCGGCCTCTGATCTTTGAGATCATTAATCATGTCCATGTCACTCAAACTAGCGTCAGACATCACACCCCACTGCCCAGCACGCACTTTGATTGGTTTTTGTAATCCCTCAACAAGCAGATTAGACCTCTCTCTTACTATGTATTTGTGTGTGTGTGTGTGAGAGAGGGTATAGTATGCCCTTTGTAATGAGCATATTTGTTGTTCATCGCACTCCGTGTTAAACAAACACACAAATACCACAGATTAACAGTAATCCCCGCCTGTCTATAATCACTATTGTTCTTATTATTGTTATTGCTGCCTATTTTCCTGTTGTGAACGAGTTTTAATTCATCAGGGTTAAGATCAACAATAACATGTGTTTTCAGCATATGTTGCCACCTCCAGTCTCAGAGAGAAGCAAAAACACAAACACCTCCACCAGGATTTAGAAACACGTTGCATTGGAGACGAAGTTATAAACAGCCTGACGTAAAAACAGAGGAAACAAAGATGTTGTTGCAGGCACATAATTGCATAGATGCAGCAAGAACACAGAGGGCAGGTCGCAGAATGCTGATTATTGTTGTTTTGCTGATACTGCATGTTTCTATGTGCTATTTTCCTCTTTCCCTCTAGTTTGGCATTTCTTTGTCCAGGACATTGTTAATTTTAATTACCTGTTAGGCCTGGATCGCAAAATCAGCATCAACTGGGACTCAGGATATTTCACTTTATTCCTTCTTATCCTTTTAGCTACAGTATATCTGTATCCATTCCACAAAAAATAAAAAATATATATATGTGTGTGTGTGTGTGTGTTTGTACATATATATACATACTGTATATATACATATACATATATATGTATGTGCATTTGTTTTTCCTTAATCACATAAAAACATTGGTAAATTAATCAAAAAGGGAAAACCCTTTTCAAACAATTAAAAATCCAATATTTCCTAAAGAAAATACATTACCATAACCTTTGAGGTTTTAAATTATGGGATTGTTTTTAGATCCATTAAATCAGTCTTTATTTTAGATGTGTTGCGCATTAAACACATGTCTCCATAATGCATTCTGATATATTTGCTATGTTTGGACACATAGGGTATTTCACGAGAATTAAAATAAAATTTTTCTAAAGATTGACCAATTGTTGGTTAGCGCAAAGTTTTTGAGGCAAGCTCAACATACTGTAGTTCAAAATATACTTTAAATTATAGCTTTTCTCACTGAATTACTCAGCCTAGAGCTATGTCAGATTACTCTGTAATCACAGCTAAATACTGGTGATAGTAGATGGTTGTGAAAGGTGAGATTTACACTGGGATCCTTAATGGTAACCCAACCTGATGTTCCAGTAAGACTGAGCCCTTCCGTATTTGTAAGGATCAGTGGTTTGAGTAGAAAGTCTTCCAGGCTTAGAGGCTCCAGGTTGCAAGATCCTCAAGCAATAAAGCTGCTTTACTCTGTGTAAACAAATACAGCACGGCAAACAGAAGCTCATATGAGAAATGTGAACCAGGAAACAAGAGGTCCTTATTATTGTAAGCACAAAAATGTGCTGTATACTCATAATCAGCACGCTCATAAGATGTTCTGGCCAGGGTCTGGATTTGGGTTAAGTTATTTTAGTCTGGATGAAATTGTTTGTAGTTCAGATTCCTTCCTCCAACCAAGTCCTATTTGAGCTCCAAAATCGTGGGTTTTCTATCGTTACAGAAAAGTATTCATTAATTGCTTTCTCCGGGTCTTCCTGGTTGCCCTCATGACTTGAATTAGGTGAGATTTATCCCTACAACCACCTTCATAACATTTTAAAAAATATACTGAAAGTTAATGTTTTCAAAGATACCAATCTATCTAGGGTGTAGTCTGGGGAAATATGTATAAAATGATACCCCACACACCCACAATGAAGAGAATTTTAAGGAAAAACTTCATAGATAACAAGTGAAAAGGCCCATTGAGTTTATCCAATGAAATTTGAGTAACACTGACCTTTTTGCCTTAAAGTGGAATTTTCTATTATTTTTGAAGACTTTGGGCTTTTCACTACTATTCAAAATAAAGCGTTATAAAATTGGACCAATTGGCATGATCAGCTTGATTTCGGTTCAGGTTGAAGACCCCGAGCACTGGTCCAGACTTGAGAAAAACATGGCATTCCTGAATATAAAAGAGGGAAACTATGACCTCACTTAATTATCTTACTCTAAGTGGTTTCTGGCATTAGAAGCCACTTGTTACTGTGACCTTAAACCTTATACAGGTCCATGTTTTAACACCTCTGAGATTGGTGCCTTGAGGCATTAACCTGCTTACTTGAAACAAGTATGTTTACAGTCCTGTGCCTTAGGGCAGCACCTTTAAGCTTGATATGGATGAAAGGTCTCAATGTTAAATCCCTGCACACAAACACAGTTGACCTCTGATCCAAATACCATATCTTAAACTTTGCTGAACATCTTTCCTGACATATTATTCATGAAAACAACTGCCCGTTAACATAGAATCTACACAAATGAGATGAGTTTACACAGAACAGTAATTACACACATTAATAACTGACCACTGACATATACTGGGAGCTCCGTAACGATCTGTGTATTGGCGTTAGACAAACTGTACGCAGACACTGCCACCCAGTGCCCTCTAATAAGCAGTGCAAGAAAAGTATTTCTAATGATTTGTCCGAAATTATTTGCATACTCGTAAATGTAACGTAAAAGGGATAAATATTAAAAAAATCTTTGTCATTTTGATCAAAATCTTTATCAAATTTCAAAACCCTCGAAAATTGAATCTCGATAATGTCTATAAATGAGATGACGGTGTTGATACTTATTTAGAATAGCAGAAATAGCAATAGAAAAAGGATCAATTTCAGTTCGTGGGACTTTTGTCTCATTGTAGCCAAGAATGACGAATAACTTTGCATTCGAAAAAGTCCTTTTAATAACCCGGAATTATTTTAAATGATATTATTGGGACAAATGTTTTTGCGAATTATCTACGGTGCCATTGTTGATGTTTCTTCAGATATTGAAACATCGCACATTACTCTGGTGCCTTGATTCCAGACCACAAAATGAACCACCATCGGTCTTAGATTTTTGTGTGAATTATCAGCACGATATGGACAAAACTACAATGTGTCATGAATTGTTGGATGATGAAATAATAAGTGACGCAATGAAGTCTGACATTGCGGTGTGCAGTGGTTTTCATACTAGGCACAAAATCATGCATATTTGTGTTTATTTTTGCATTAAACATACCCAAAGTGATCGTTCAAAATAGTCTTCTGTTTGTACTACATGCGACGAGGAAAGATTGTTCACATTAGTTCTCCTTCAGCTCAGCTTTCTTTTAACCCAATGACGTCATTGCACATTGCATAAATGACTTATCGCGATAATATATATATATATATAAAACCGTGATACGCAGCCCAAGCGTGAATTCATGTTTTGATTTGATCAGGGTCAAGTTAATAAAAGGTGTTAATTAAAATATGTATTCCTCTTGGCAAGTGTTTGGTTGGACACCAGTTTTTGGGCGACACAAATAAACTTGATTTAAAAACAAAGTCTCAGCGTAGCAGCCAGCGTCAGCGAAGTTGAGGTTTGAAGGTG
>OMNV01001778.1:24343-39808 GCA_900303265.1 Brotula barbata
AGCCCACTTTCTTTATCACATAATAATTCCCAAAATGCCATTAAACTGGTTGCGCAGCAAAATGCTCACACGGCAGCCAGTTCTCATTCCATCTTTATTGACCACCACTTCTGGTTAATTCATAATGGCATCGGTTGATTATACTACGTTGTTGCTACGAGATACATCTGATCTTTTTTCCTTGATGAATGTAACGCGCTTCCGGGCAGTAAATACTGTTATTATTTATTTATTTTGGGAGGCGCAGGGTTAATCAGTGGGATTTAGTTGACGGATAGTAAATCGCCATACCTACTCCTGTCCCATAGATGGCGGTAATAAATCCTTCACCTGTATGTCAACCGCCTCAAATACGTGAAGAAGAAGTAGACCGCCTTCTTCCTAGTTTCTCAGAAATTGTAGGAAGAAGAAGAATTCTCGACATCTCTGTTTGTCCTGTCTTTAGTAAACAATATGGTGTCCCCTGCGGTGGTGTTCCTCTTGACGGTGGGAGCTGTTTATGGAACAGTTGCAGCAGAGAGGAAACTCGTGTTTGTCACCGTGGTGAGTTCTGTAAACAGCGGGTAAAGCTGCGTTCAAACGCAGACATTCAGTCCGCTTAACGGACCGCATCGATTATTTAGTCGTTCCGGGGTTTTGTTTACTTGCGACTGAACGTGATTAAATTTGAGCTGTAAGCAGTGGGTTCATTATAAAATTCGCCTGTCAACAATAAACCAACAAGCCTATGAAAGTGTGGTTTTGTACTGACTGTATTTAATATGAACACAATAGAAACATAGACGAGACTCGTGCATTTAGTTTAACTGAATGTGTTTCAAATGAAGAGGACCTTCAAGGAAGTGGTTTTTTTTATGATAAACCAGGCTGTTAAGCATTGGTTGGTGGACACTCTGGTTTAATATGATGAAAAAGCTCACATATTCAGCTCATTACAGGGAAATCAAACCCAAACTGTAACCTATTCTAATTACTCTACTGCATATGATGTGACTATTATTTGTATATAGCTTTACACATTTCACACTCTATTCTGTACTTGTAGTTGATAATTATTGGAGGATAATGTATATAAACCACATAATTCACATATAATTTACATTTACATATTCACTCATTTTCCCCTGGAACTGTCACTTCATCACATAGCCACTTCATCTTTATCTTTATAGCTATGTGTATCCTACATCATCTTATATTTTGCATACTGTATGTTTCCCTGCCTGAGTATGAGCAACTGCAGTCATACCCAATTTCCCCTTATGGATCAATTTAAGTATTTCTGATTCTGATTCGGAATGCTTATAAATGTACTTTTAATAAGATGGCAGATAAGTTGACCTGACTGCTAGTGAAGTTTATTTTGACCCTGCGGTAGAAAGTGTTTTATTGTGTCTTACAAAGCCGTCTGGCATGCTATTGTCCCAAACATATTTTTGGAATGATGTAAATGTAGATGTTTTGTACAGCCCAGTATACCAGTCCCTGTCAAGTTTGATATCTCATTCATTATGAGAATGAGTTTGAACCTTTGTTTGTTGGGTGTTTCCCTGAGCCTGTGGGGAGTATTAATGATGCATGCATTCAAAGAATGTGTGTTACTTCATTTCCTGTGTTTCCTGAATGTTGTGTCCTCATTTTAAATGGTTGTTGCTTTCTCAAGAATGAATGCTGACATAACTGTCGTTTATTGGAATTTCTGAGCTTTTCAGCAGAATGTAAAATAAGCCTACAAAGACGGTGGTGGTTATCTCAGTGCACAGAGTGAATGAAGTCTGCTCAATGAAGGCCACCTACGGTGACCAATTTTGCAAACTCTAGAAATGCACTGAGGAGAAATTAATACCAAGAGGCAGAAAACATTTATTTCACCCGTATTCAGTGTAGCTAAGGCTGTCACAATTGATTTTCATAATTCATGAAGTCAGCTTGCGATGGATATGATATGGATATGACAGCACATGGTGCACTGTCAGTATACGACACAATCAACCCGTAGATTTTCATCAGTTGTTTTCTAATATTGTAGAAAGAAGGTCTTGGTGATATTGCCCAAAATGGAATAAGGATTTTTTTAAAGAATTAATAAATAATATTGGTCAATATTGATATTTTTTGACAATTTTTAATTATTCTATTAGTAATAATAATACTAGTAATAATTTTTAACATTACAGCTACGCTGAGCTCTGTGTGTGCGTGGAGCTGTGAAACAGAGGGTGGAGAGAAACTCCAAAATGACAGCAAAACGCAACAGAAGGTTTCACACTGTGCTGAAATGAAACGAGTGCACATTCATAAATAACAATTGAGTAAAAAACAATGATTTATGATCGCGCTGAGTTTTTGTTTTTTGCCGCTTCACACACAGTTGAACAGTGAACCAGGCTACTGGAGTTGACGACAAAGACACTCAAAATGTTTCTGTAAGTGCGATAAAGTGTTCCCAAGTAAAAAGGCAAGAAAGGCTTTTCCCAAAAATGAGTCTTGACAATTGGGCCGTCTTATATCCTGATAAATACAATAAGGTTTCTTTTGCTGATTTTTACAAATATAATAGCAGCGCAACATATTTCTCTTTGCGTTAAAATAATTTTAAAAAGCACTGACATCACGGTGTTCTGTTGTTCAGACCCAAAGAAACCAAAAAAAAAATCTCACTCCAAGATTCTGGTGCTGTGGCGCAACTGAACAAACACACCCGTTAAACGGCTGTTTTCATGTCACCCTCGGCACGCTACATTATGAAGAGTTATGATAAGCTGTGTTTATGAGTTTATGCTCCAAATGCTGTGTGACTACATCTTGAGGGTTAGTTGTGCATTGTGAAATAAAAGTTGAATGAGGTCAGTGCTGTCTCTCCCAGGATTCATTACTTGGTCACGGTGTCTTAGCAAGGCGTCAGAAATCGTATCGAGATGATAGACTGCTAGATCCTTGTTTGTGTTGTTGATGGTATCTCTGCCTGTCACGTGGGAATCCTTTACTTTATCTCTCGACTTGTATATTATCTTTCAGCAATTGCCTTTTTTACAACATATGAATACGTTGGTATCAAGTTGGTATCTAAAACGACTTTAGGTGGTGATGAAGGCTCTTGGTTTCCAATCTGTGCCTGTTTTCTTGAAAGATGTGGAATCTATCATGGATGTTAGAATTGGAATTGCAGTGGGTTCAAGCATGTATTCATAAGTTAAAAACACAGCATCGTGGCGTTAGCATGTCAAATTATGAGATTAGGGAATGCTAAGCATGTGAACGGGTGCAACTCATCAGTTATCAGCTGCAACACAGACATCAGGTCACAAAGAGTGTTCTCCTTGATTTGTTGGCCGTTGAGAGAGTTTGCTGCAGTCAGTTGCCGTATTGAACTCTTTCTTGGCAAGTGCTGCATTGATAACACCTGACCCTCCAGCAGATTAGAATAGGCTTATTTAAGCAATAGTTCAAACTTTGTGTCATAGGTGTTGAATATCAACATCTTTCAATAAACAGTTTGCAAGGTGGGAAATCTAAGTGCAATTAATGAAGCAGATATTTATGGTGTGGAGATGAGGTGAGACAAACTTTATTGATCCCATAGGGAAATTTGCACGTTGCCTCTTATTGTGTTACGCCTTACCTCATTTGAACGATAATTTTCAATCATTCACAACATTCTCAGCTCATAGTCAAAAGGGCAGCTTAAGGTCTGGGGCCTGTTCATAAAAGAATTAACTGAAAGAAAGCTTTAATATTCTATAATGTTTCTTTTTTGTTTTATGAATCTGTCAGTGTGCCTCCTTCATACTCAGCACAAACTGTGTATCATCTTTTTTTTCCCTCTGCTCAAGACCTCTCTTCACTTACTTTTTAAAAACAGATTTTATTGAGTTCTGTAATGGCTTTCATGCTCCTGTTCCTGGCTTCTTGTTTTTCACTGTTGTGGCAAGTCTTTTTTATTGAAATGAAATGATTTACATTTTGCTTTCCCATCCAGCTGTTTCGGCATGGTGACAGATCACCCATTAAAGCCTTTCCCACTGACCTGCACAAGGAGAGTGCCTGGCCACAAGGCTTTGGACAGCTGTCTCAGGTACAATGAATTAATGCTGACTACATCAAGTGGTTGACAAGGAAAGAATCTAAATCCATGTCTCTCTCTGTGTTTAGGAAGGAATGAGGCAGCACTTTGAGCTCGGACAGTTTTTCAGAGACAGATACCGGGGTTTCCTCAATGAGACATATGACAGACACGAGGTGGATGGACTTTCATCTGATCACATGACACCACAGTGTTTCAGTCGCTATGTAGTGTTATACAGATTGTTATGGCTTGTTTTATATAATGCACTTTGATATGCAAGACTTCAATTATTATCTCCTTCTCTTTCTCCCTCAGATCTTAGTCCGCAGCACAGACTGTGATCGCACCCTGATGAGTGCCGAGGCCAACCTTGCAGGTTAGAATACCTGTCACCGTCTACTCTAGTACCGTTGGGAGAAAAGAGTGATACTGACAAATGGCATGGCTTTTATTTTTTTAAAAAAAAGCAAAAAAAAGACTACGTATTCTTTAGCAAGGGTTTGTTATACTGTACATAGCTAAATATTGGCATTGGTTATTGATGGAGCAGAATACAGGCTGATGCTAAGTCAATGTGAGTACTACGTAGCAGCCTCTGTTTTGGGGTCACTTTGGATTTTTAGTTTTACGAAACAAGAAAAGTATTGTGGTAATGCTAGAACAGAGTGAGCTCTGTCGGGCTGATGGAGCTAAACTGTGTCGAGATGAAACGCGACACAAATGACCTGGTATTTCTTAGAAGGCAAATATTCCATCACTCACAAATTTTTTAGCTCTAATGAAAGGACTTTTTGTTTGTTCATCATATCTTTGAAGTTTATGTTTTCTAACAATTTTATATAACAAACAACAACAAAAAAATAAAAAGTTGTATGAATACCAATCTCAGTGGCAACATTTACACGCAGACTTTAAATGTTGCTCAAGTGGTGCCAAAAGTTTGTAGGCACGACTTCAATTAACATTTTTAAGCTAGCTTCATTTGTTTTAGGAGAAAGGTCTTTAAAATTAGCAAAATATAATATGCAATCACAATACTTCCAATTAAAATGCAATACATATTGTTTTGTCCACTGAAAATAATAAGAATAATATTGTATCTGGATTTCTTTTCTCGCCTGCTTTGGCCATTGCTCTATTTGATGACATGATCTGTCCTTCACTCCAGGTCTGTACCCCCCAGCAGGACAACAGGTCTTCAAACCGGACTTAAAGTGGCAGCCAATACCTATACACACTGTTCCACAGATGCAGGAGAGGGTATGCAGATTATTATTGCTTGTCGGCTGCTTAGTGATGAAAGTCATTCAGTGCTTTATCTCATTCAGTGCTTTCTCTCTTTTTAGCTTCTCTCCTTTCCCCTGGAAGACTGTCCTAGATACAAACAGCTGATGAACGAAACTGAACACACAGCAGAATATATCAATGTCACCAACACATACCAGGTATTCTCTTCTCTTCTCTTCTCTTCTCTTCTCTTCTCTTCTCTTCTCTTCTCTTCTCTTCTCTTCTCTCCTCTCCCTTCATCAAAGTGATTGTCCTTCTTTCTCCAGGACGTTATTGATTTAGTGAAGAATAAAACAGGACTGAATAAGACTACTGTGGAATCTATATGGAGTGTATACGACACACTCTTCTGTGAGGTGAGAGAGCGTGCGCGCACACACACACACGCAATTATAGTTGTTGGTGAATTGCAGAAGTGAAAATCACTTTGTTTTGTTTTTGTTGGATGTGTCTGTCTGCATGCTTGCTGTTAGCATAATATTTTTGTCTTTCGTATGAAACACCAACCACAAAGTTGCGGTCCTGAATAGAAATCTGTGTGGGTTTCCTCCTTGTACTTAAGTTTCCCCCCTGGTCATTTGACCAATCTATCTATCTCTCCCAACTGAAAATCCCCAAGACCACAGCGTTATTTGTTTTTCCCCACCAGAGATTAGACAAAAAGGCCAGCAGTTCTGCAGGAAGTATCCATGTGTCTTTGCTGTCAGCAGCAGTTTCTCTCGCTGTCAGTCACACCATGAGTCATACCACATGGTCCATGGTTCCTAACGTGTCCAGATATTAAACACACCAGATGTCTCCCGTGCACCGGCGATACCTACACCTACGCAGACCTCTTGAACAGCGATGTTGACCAATTTACTCATGAGGATCCACATCTCATTGTGGCTCTGACCAGGGGTTTTTGGTAGTGATCACAAAGATTTTATCAGTGAATAGAGATTTGTGTGTTTATGTGTGTTGTTTTAGTCATATAACTGAACAGACCTCACCATGTTCAACAGGAACTTATAAGAATTTTTGTTTTAGATGTACTTTGTTTGCACGCATTTTTGTCAGGAATTAACCTCCAATGAAGTGTTAGTACATGACAGATATCTGCGATACAGTGCAAGGTTTCATATGTGAGCTGAATATTTAACTAGGGTAAACTGGGTTTGTGTGTACAAGAAGTTTTCAGCAACAGTGTGAGAGGCAGGGAGGGGGCAATGGACTGTCAACATGGCTGCTTACGGAGCGCTTTCATCATTCTTTTAATCAAGTGTTATTTGAAGTGATTTACTGGCAGTATTCTGGAAGGTGGGGCAATTTCGAGATATTTGGTATTGACTTACCACTTTTCTAGTCCAGCAACCACTCAAAGCACTTACAATCGTATGCCTCACACTCACACACCGACAGACAAGGTAACCATGCAAGACGCCACTTACTTGTCGAGAGCGATTAGGGGCTCAGAGTCTTGCTCAGAGACTCTTCGCTATGGAAGAGCAGGGGTTCAAACCCTTTTATCTATTTTATAGTCTCTCTGGGTGCCCTCAGACATCAGCTTGCCCAATAATGTGGAGTATCTGATTGTGAAAGAATGCTGACAATGGTTTTGTAAATGGAAATGAAAGAAATGAATCAGTTTTCACAAGAAGTTATGTCGCTATAAGACCACATGTGTTTTGCTTTTGTTTTGTGCATACCTTCTTTACATACGTAAAGAAACGGACGTTACAGCCACACAATCAATAGGATTCTCTCTGTTGTCAGAATTTACATATTGCATAATCGCAGGATAGTGCTGTTTGATGTTTATATGCCTCAACAAATTGAATTACTTAGTTCAAAGTGCAAGCAATCATGTTGACCGACCGAGTTGCGATGTAAATGTCCTGATGATAATGACATGTTCTAAAACCACTGGAGTGTCATTAACCATTTTGTCATTCACTCTTTGCATGTGTGTGTGTGTCCAGTCTCGTCACAACATGTCAGCTCCTGACTGGGTGACTACTGACATTATGGAGAAGCTCAAAAAACTTAAGGACTTTGGATACCAGGTAAAAGCAGCATCACAGTGTCCCGTGAATGAATAACTGATAAATAGATGAATCACATAATAAATTGAGTTTCACAGTGAACAGTTTTTAATCTAAGGTTACTGACTGATGTCATATGCGCAGGTTATGTTTGGGCTTTACAAGCAGCAAGAGAAGAGCCGGTTGCAGGGGGGTGAGTGTGTGTGTTTGTTTATAGCTGAGTGAAACTCTGCTTTAGAGGCATGACGTACATCAACATTACAGGGAGGTTCTTACTCAACAGGACATAGTTTTTCCTGGTGCTTTGGCTGTGGACAGAAGAAGATATTCACAAGAATAGTGGTAGAACTTGCTAATGGAGATAAATATAACTCATGTTTCAACCCATCTGGATCTATTTTTATGATTCAATGCTCCGAAACTTTATTTGACACTTCTGTAATTTTCTAACTTCGCTGGTTCATCATGCAATATCTTACATATAGCTAGAAAGGTCCTTGTAAAGCCTTACACCTGGTTCTTCACAGGCGTTCGTCCTGTGCCCATTTTCATTAATTATTCAATCAATGCTATTATGAATTTTACCAAGGTGTTATGCACCAAATGCAAAAAAATAAATAACTAGGTTGACATAATAATTAATCAGTATGAATTAATGAAAGCTTGTTGAAAGAGAAATTGTTACTTATTTACCTAAAAGTTGATTATCAATGAGCAGGCAATAAAAGTGTAGAACAGAGAAAAAAATGAAAACAGATACAGTAATCATTTTGTTACACTCTACCTTGATGACTGCTTAAAACTCAGAAATAACATTCGATTAGGTGCCAGTCACAAGAGGAAAATTTAGGATTATCACTTCACTATCACTAAGAAAGCAGGTGTGGAAATGTTTTGATTTTATTTCATCTTTATTTCTGAGGCTGTGAACATATGTCATAATTGTCAAACTAAGAGGCTGCTTAGTCTATAACGTAGTTTTTTAACTGATATGTAAACATAATGGGTATATTTACTTAAATGCACTCATGCTAGAGAGATAAATTTGTTTCTTAATCTTGCAAAGACTCCAAGATATGAAAATAAAACTGTTTCTCTGTGTGTGTGTGTGTGTGTTTGTGTCAGGTATCCTGTTAGGTGAAATAGTGAAGAATCTCTCAAAAATGGCGATCCCAGACCCAAATCGAAGGTTCAAGATGATGATGCTGTCAGCGGTGAGATTCTAATACGTTCACATCCTCTACATATTTCAAATGATTACAGCCGTGTGCAGCTGTTTTGTGTGTGTGCGTGTGTGAATATACAGTGTGTCGCTCAAGAAAGGCAACTACGTGTCTGTATCTGAGTCAGAGTTGGGAGGTTGTCCTGTGGCCCTTTTTCATAGATTTGGCTTCCATAACTTAAAAGTCCATTCAGCAGATAAGCATGCAGCAGGACTAAGGTCAGAAACAGGGAGGACCCAGGACTGAAACCACAATCAGATCTGATTCTCACCCTGATCTGACCCTCATGCTAACACACCTGTTAACATCTGTAGCTGAAGGTGAACTGAGTTGCTAATTAAAATCCTGGAAGATTCCATTTGCATGGTGACATAAATGGAAAAAAGGGGCAAATTAGAAAACATAAAATATTGACAGCAACATAATATACTGTATAATTAACTTGGCAGCTGGTAAATGAAGAAAACAAGACTGAAAAGGCAAAACGCCTCAAAGCCCATCAACAAAGTTATGTTTATCTAAGCTGTCTATCACCTTCCACGGGAGTTGAAACTGAATAATTGGGAAATACTTTGTAGGAATTACAACCATTTTATACAGAGTTCACCAGTTTTAGAGGCCCAAAACTAAATGGACAAACTAACAATCAGAAATTTCTGTTTCGCAGCATGACACCACTGTAGCTGCGCTTCAGGCCAGCTTGAATGTGTTCAGTGGACGACAGCCGCCTTACGCTTCCTGTCACATATTTGAGCTCCACACTGATGCAAATGGGTAACACTCTCACACACCCACACACACAAACACCTACCAAGTCTTTCTTCACCTTCTTGATTGCACTATTGCTTCTCCTTACAGCTCTGCTTCAGTGTCAATGTTTTACCGAAATGACAGCACAGTTCTGCCATACCCAGTGCAGTTGCCAGGCTGTGCACTTGACTGCCCCCTGGAGGAGTTTCTGAGTATAACAAAACTCTCTATAGCAGAAGACAGGGACAAAGAGTGTCAAATACCTTCAAATGACAGAGATAAAAGTAAGACAAAGCTGTTGTGCATGAAATAAAGATTTATAATGGAGTAAATTCAGGTAAAATGAGCAGTGAGTTTAAATTTCATTTGTCTCTCTTCCTCTTGTAGCAGTTGTCATTGCTCTGATAGGGTCCACCTGTCTCCTCGTGCTCCTCATCGTGGTCCTCCTCGTCATCACTTACTGTCAAAGGGATCCAGTCAATAGCCAGGGATACGAACACGTGATTAATCAGGAGTCTGGTGCGGATTCCTGACAGAAGCACAAGTGCCTCCCACAGAGAAGTACCAGACTGGCATCATGGAACAGCAGCGATGATGATGACCTTTGAACTCTGTAATGGCCTATGTGATTGCTTCCACAATTATGGACCTATAATGATTTTTTTTTTTTTTAAATGTGAACTAAACCCCAACCTAAATTGGTCCAAAATTACTCTCTTTTGGTTGTTTCTACAAGATATTTTAGCCAAGTACATGTTTTAATTTTGCTTTACACTGATGTCATTGGTGGGACCAGGACTGAAGAGGCATCATGGAAAAACCTCTAGTCTGTTGTAGGATGTGATCTGTTTTCATCGTTTTAACAAAATCTATTCAGACGTCTGCTTTGAAAGGAAACGTATGCATCTGTCTGTCTTGATTTCTTCAGAATGGATTGCTGGACTTTGGGATCGACAGCTTGAGACACAGAAAAGGTATAAAAACATAGGGGAAATGTTTATGCAAGTTGTCAGTAGTGTTTTTGCTGAAGGGTGGAATTACCTTTGAAGCGACAGTCTGGCAATGTTACAAAATGTAATGATTTCTTTTTCAAAATTTCAAAAGAAGTTCATTGAAATATTGAAGGTTGTTTTTTTTTCTTTGTTTGACTTTTAGAATTGAGCGACATAGAGCAGCTTATGCAATCAATGGCAGATATGGAATAGCTTCAGAAAGCTACTATATATGATGTTATATTCCACACTGATAGCAGCGACCTTTGTCCCGGAAAATGTTTTCCCCATGACATTTTTCCCAGAAATCTCTCTCACCATCCCACAGTAACCTCTGCTTCTTTATATCATTTCACAACTTTTGCAATGTGACCCCATGATGTAAGGTAGCTGACATACATTCACATACATGTGATGTCTTGCAAATGTGTATGACCCTGACTTTGTGCAGTGTGTTTGTCCCTTAGTGTGTGTGGTGTGAATGCCCTGGAGCTTGTGTGCTGTGTATGCATACAGACATGCGTATGTGAATGTTGACTTGTTTGCTGTATGACCACACTGCCTTAACAAATACTGTGGATATTTAATGTATGTTTATAGGTTTTGATGAAACTTAATTTCATCTTAGGTTTGTTTGTTTTTTTTGTCTGATTTCTGTGCTTTTGATTTGATTTCTTTGAGGTAACCAAAGGCTCTCTGCTTTTACCTACCTCTAAGATGTCAATGGGTGGTTTTAATCTTTAGAAAACTGTCCAAACTGGTTCAAGCCTCCTGACAGCAGATGCCGTGCACCTCTATGTGTCTTTAAGCATGGCACTTAAGCACACCAGAGATACTGAGTTGAATTCAACTCTCTGGGGAATTAACAACAAGAATCTTTTTTTCAAGTATCAATCTTGTGTCACTCTCACAAGATATTGCTTCTGCTGTGTTAATAGAATTATGTTATGACATTTTTGGAATGTTGGAAACACTGGAAAACTTGGAGGAATAATTAAACATGAATATTTGTATTGCTGCAGGAAAGCATCGATGTCAAATAATGGAGGTATTGTCAAATTTTCAGCTGTTTTACCATTTTGGAAGTGTTTTTAAACTGAATGTAATTTTATTAGAAATTTTCTTAAATCACAGGATGTAGAGCCAAACTTGTAGTTTTTAAAACATACAAAGATTTTCTTGTAGCCTATCCTGAGTAAGGATAAACATATTTGCAAAATGACTTTTCACTCTGTTAATCATTCTCAGATTCACATACATCAAAGAAGGTGATGACAGTCTATCAAAAAATGTTTCAGCACATCTGTTTTCACCGTTTCCCTTGCATTTCCAATATTTAACAAAGCTAATTGTCAATATTTTTCAGCCCTGCAGCTTAGAACGTTTTCATAATTTGTGAAAGGATCAAGTTTTGAGAATGTTTTGCTTGTAAGTGTTATTTTGGATGATTAAAAGATTGTTTTTTTGTGAGTGGTTGGTTGAGTTTAACTTGTGTGAAGGGTTTGTTTAGTTTTACAGTTTTAAACTTGATTATTTTTGTTGACTGTCTTAAAAGGGTAGACATGGCCACCACTCAGGGCAGCAGCAATTAAATCAGCCCAAATACTCCTGCAGCCACCGCAGTTTTTACTTCTCTTGTCATAAAATGGACAACTAAGACCAGAAGCCACACATCAAGTATCAGCCAAATGTTTTCCTTGGTGCATTGACAGAAATTATTATATTATAGTTTTCGAAGACATTTTTAAAAAGTATTACTGTTTTGGTGTTAGTCGGCGAGCTGACTTAACTTCATTCCGTTGTCCGTTGTTCATGCATAAACTTCACATTAGCCGGATGGCCTACTTGGACTGTGGGGCAGTCAGAACCAGATGAACACAATAACAGACTTTACGTGGATTTTTTTGCGCAGGTTCCACACATGCCACAAGCAAACAACACTGAAATCTCATCATTACGCATCAGCAGTGTTTTCATGTTACAATTTGTTAAACGACGGGGACAGACCACCAAAAATTGTGACTATCTGGACATTAGACATTTTCTTTTAAGGTTCTGTTCAAGCACATTCTGTGACAACTTTTGGCATCCTTGCTTGCTGGGACTGACAGTGCTGTAAATTAATAATTGCATCTTGATTTTTTTGGTCTTATTTTCCACATTGGGACCTAATTATTCCACTGTGTTCCCTGTGTCTTCATGGTTTCATTTCTGTTGCTTAAGTGAATTTGTCATTGAACAACCTTGAAGAAAACCAAGGACGTCTACTTTTAGTATTCCCTAACCAATCGACCTCCAACTTGATTTAAAAATTACAAAGGAGCTTGAAACGATAATGTAGATCGGTAGCACAAGTTGGGCTGTTATAGAAGGAATGTTATTACATTTATGTTCTTTTTTGAGTTAAACCAACTTTGTTTGTGTGATCTAACAATCTCAAAAAGACTGATATCATGGCAGCCTGATGTGTACCAACAGGGGTGCAAGCTCCACAGTTTGCACACCGCTGAATTGATTAAGCACCATATAATAAATGTTTACTTTCCAAATAACAGCTTAATGACTCTGAGTGAGAACATTGTCCTTATCCAATGTGATGCAGCAATTTGAGAGTGGGAGAATGCAAAGTCACATTTTGTCTTAAAAACAGTGCATTAGGCCTTTATTTAAACATGGTAGTGCTTTTCTTGCATATATCATTAGTGATCTGTCGCACAAACGGTTACATTCAATATGGCCACAGATAAAACAATTAACATAAAACAAATTACCATCTCAAGCTTATAGCAAAGAGCAAAAGATATGCAAATGATATCACCTTGGAAAGCAAATATGACACTGAGTTTGTTCCTCTTACGGTGAAAATGTTCATTTTTGAGAAATAGCTGAATAAATGGACCCGCACAGTGAGAACTTCACTTCCTTCATTGGATTTTAGTGTGTTCAGGATTATATTTGTACCCAAACAACCTGTTGTTTCATCAGAGTGAAATTTTGCAGACACAACATGAGGGTGTGGTCAAGGGGAAAAAAATCAATGTAAAATGACAAATCATCTAATATAAAAACATACACAACATATTAAAAAAAATAAATCTAAGATCACACACATTCTGAGCTGAGCGCGGAGACTGAAGTACTAAAAAACATACATCATCCAACCATTTCTGTGCAAAAATATTTTCCTTAAGGAATGAAACATTTAGATATGACACAATGTGATGGCACGTTGATATTTCCTTTCTCAAAGGATATATTATACAATACGGAGGATTACTGCTTAAAATACGCGGACGAGGGGAAGTGATGAAACTTTACATTCCAGCCGAAAGGCTTTTTCTCAAAGATTTCCAAGTGCAAAATGTTGCATCACAGCTCACAAAGGACCAGATGATAAGGAATTTCAGTCTAAAACGCTCTTTGAGAGCTTTCCTAATGAAATGAACACCCTAAAGCTGGAATTCATTGTTACATTATGGTGTTCCCTATTGAAATATTTTTCCTCTACCATTGATTCTTAATTTCATGTAACATTTACAACGGTTAGTGGCCGAGCTCGTGCTACAGAGCTCGATGAAAGGTGCCCGTATGACAGCTACATATTTTTTCCACATGTATTCTAAACTTGTAAGCTCTTTACACAGGTGATGGTTGAAAGAACGCTGAAATAAATTGGTTACCAAAGTCCTAACAGGCTTATTTTACAAAACATGGTCAAAAGTACACAAGAAATCACATGAGTGCACTTAAGCAGGACTGAGGATATAACATAGCTGCTGTTGTGTTTGTCATGTGCCCGCGAATACAATGGCATAAATCACTTTTCTGGGTCACTCCTGACTTGTTAGTACCACGGTGAGGGATTCCCTATAGTGTAGAGGATTCCCAGCAGCCAATGGCAAAATAACAACAACTGATTCCTGTCACGTCTCGTAACCACAGAGTGAGAAACACCATGAAATGCCCTATGTGGGTGTAAATCACCATATAGCCTCTTTTTTGAAGGAGACTGAGAGGAGATTGAGCATCCTGTTGCTGCTTGTGTTTTCCATTCCAGATAAGCCTGATGTCAGACGGCTAAAGAAGAGCATGCAAAGACGACCACGAAGATACGATCATCCTCTCTGCTCCTGCGTATTCGATGACAGAGCAGTTTGCACCTCGATTCTTGTGACTCAGAGAGCTCATGTGACTCCTGTGTCACCCAAGGAGTCGCCTGACACGAGGTGTGAACTCTCAGAGGATGAATGTCAGTTTACTGGCCACCAGCGAAGGAGAAGTTGAAGGAGTTGCTAGGGTGAGAAGCAAAATGTCCTCTCGTCAGTCCAGTGGCCTCAAACCACCACAAATCTCCAACTTTCACCAGAACCAGAAATATCCATAATCATACCACGGCTGTGTGAATATATTTGGACGAGAAGACGACTGGAATCCACGGGCCAGTGTACAACAAAACAGGAACTGAACTAAATGCACAAGGAAAAGGGGAGAAAGGATGATGAGAGCAGTGATTATCTGGTCCCTAATGATTCCAGTCTCAGAATTGATCATCTGACCGAAACAAGTCACAGTAAACGTTTGGTCTTTGCAGGTTTCAGTGTTTCAGCCATATTAGTGCTAAAGCCCTGGTCCATGGCCTCTTGATTGTTTTCACTCTGGTCCTTGCGTGTCATTTAATGACACAAAATGTCCTCTTCAGTCCTCACACCGGAAAACAAAAAGTGTGGACAACGACTCGGGAAGTCGCTGAAACCACTGCACTTCTCTGGAATAATTTGGCGCCTGATTTGATCCTGAGCAATAACACGTCTGTTTTGATTTAGCCAGGGAAGCGGAATTGTGACGTCAACGTAGGGAACGGATCTGTAGGGGGACTTTAACTCACGATCGCCACTGTCCGACGGCACCTGCTCAATTCTGTGGGGTGCAGAAATAGGTTTGCGATCCGCAGTAGTAATTCTGAGGCGTGGCGTAGTAGTTAGTCTGTTGCTGATGGTGGTGGTGTTGGTGGTAGTTGTTCTGCGGGGTTGAGTAGTAATTATGGTGGTGGTGGTGATGGTGATTGGGGACGTTTCCGTAAGCAAAGAGCAGGGGGGCTGTGGCGGACGGCGGCTGGACGGACG
>OMNV01001778.1:44126-150800 GCA_900303265.1 Brotula barbata
TTTATTATGATAGATGCAGTTGAGACACGGGGAGAGAGAGATGGCATAGACAGACAGACAGACAGACAGACAGACAGATAGCCAGATAGACAGATAGATAGACAGATAGATAGATAGATAGATAGATAGATAGATAGATAGATAGATAGATAGATCCCACTTTTCTTGATGTTATACAACAGAGCAATGGTTGCTCAACTTGTTCATCAGTATCAGCATTTGGTTTCACTGAACAAACACGACCACAGCACTTTGTGTGCAAATGTGTGGTCACCTGTAACCTAGAAATGAAGCAACCAGACAATGGCACACAAACAGTTTGCATATTTATGTAAGGATGCATGTGTGTCATGTGGTAATTTTGCGATAGAACTGAGGAAAATGCAGGAAAATTTGATTTGAAGTTTTATGATACTCTTGTTCCAGCTATTCTTACAAGATCAGTCATGTGTCTGATTGTATTAGTGATGTGTCAGCTGTTCGTGCGTCCAGCCAGTGCATAACTGGGAAAAACTGTTAAAAATGTAACAAGGGGAACTAAATCACATGCTGCAACTCATGCCCGACTTATCGGAAAACGTGCTACCAACACACACACACAAAAATCTGCTGTATTTTAGTGATAGGATAAGATCAGATAAGATAACCTTTATTGATCCTGAAGGAAATTCTTGTCCCAAAGATTTCTCCAAAAATACAGTAACATTGAATAAAAACAATAAAAAAAGTCTGAAGTGTAAACTGAAGTGTCTAAGGAGCACATGCAAAATATCAACATAAGTAACATAAATTATAGCAAGAAATATTTAAGGCAGAAAATGGTATTGAAGTGATACTGGAAATGATAAAATGTAATATTGCATCTGATTATAATAATACACATGATATCAGACCTAATGTTGCACATGATAATGATAATGAAAAGGTAAAAGTAAAAGTAATATTGCAAATGACCAATTATTGCAGTTCTCAACCACTGGGCCACAGCACACTGGTGGACCTGAGGGTGCCATCTATTAGGCCTTGTAGGGAGCAGTACTGCCAAATGATTAGTTTTTTGGAATTTACAAAGCTAGTTTTTTTTTTTTTATATGGGAATATGTTCAAGAATCCACATAAATAATTCATATTGGCATAGGACCTATTCAAGGCACAGTTTATATTTTTCTCTCCCTCTCATTTACTTGGGAAGTCGGTCCTTGGAAATGTTTTACCAATCAGAGGTTGGCCTAACGTTACCAAGGGTGGAAAACCCCTCCTGTGGGGTAATAAAGGCGGACGTAAGAGCCACGAGCAAAGAATAATTTCATGAGCAAAGTTCACTGACGAGCAGCCAACCCCAGCTGGTCCCAAAGAGGGAACATCCAGTTAACGTTAAATGAATGTAACCACAGGGCACTCTCTGTCTTTGTGATAAAACATAGAGTAGATTGATCTGATTAGAGGAGAGCAAATGGCAGGCAAAAGGGAAGCTTCTCACAGGGTGCACACACACACACGCATGCAAAAACAACAATTTATCATCCAACGAGATATTGTTTGGACAGCAAGACTGCAGCAATCGATCCCATGACAAAATGGAATGAGGCCCCTACAGGAAGTAAACATGTCCGCCAATGAATTGTGGCTATAAACTGAAGAGGATTTATGAGAATGGTGGGTCTGCTTTGACTGGTGTCAGACCAGCTGATGGGTTAGAATGCTCACGAATCACATGACACCACCAGCTTCATTGCCCATTCTCAACTAAAACAGTCTGAGGGGCATGAAGCACTGATAATGGGGCAGGGTATTAGTCAAACTCCTGAATATGCCTCTTCTTTAATGCGGTAATTGCTTGATAACAGTGACAAAACCACCTAAAAACGTCCCAAAGTGTGTGTGTGTCTGAATGTTACAGAAAGCGAAACAAAAAGATCTTTGATTGCCGGAGTGGGCAGGTGTTAAACAACTGTGACTGCATGACTGACCAACTGTCTCTCTCTCGCCTTCTCCTTCTCTGCCTGCCTCTCTTTCACACACACACGCCGACATACACACTTTCTGATAACACCACATCAGACTGGGACATTTGGCTGCTCCTTGTCCACTTGAGGAGGACACTGTTCAAATCAGTGGAGGCCACAAGGACGCTTTTGTCAAGAGATCTGAACACGTACTGTCCCAGAAAGGCAAATTCAGTGATGTTTCAGGTTTGGTGATCTAGTGGAGAGTTGGATATCAGCACAACATCCGGTTCATTTGCCAATTTCTTTTGCCTACCTTTATGGATTTCTTTTGCAAGACTTGTGCATCTACTTTTCTCCCTTTTCCTTATATTTACTGTCTCTGTCTTTTGTATTTACATCTTTAGCCCCTTGTTGGAGTAGCCGTCCTCCTGCTTTCTTATGTGAATTTGTGTATTTTGATACAAATCGTAAATTTAACAAAAAGGTTTCTACAATCATAAAACTTACAACTAAGTATAATCTTATTCAGGGGAATAATCACGACAAGACATTCAGATGAATGAGTGACAGTAATTTACGTACTTTGAAAATACAAAAATACAGAACCTTAAGTATAAATAGAATTTTTTTTCCATACAATAAAATACAAAATAGTATTTTCTATTTGAAATACCTATTTCAAGTATAAATATCAGAAATATTGCCCGTCCCGGCTTATGTCACTAAAAGTTGACATCATTGTCCTGTGACAGAGGAATCATTGCCATGCCTGCATCATTTTCCAAATGTCAGGTCAGACCCGTTTATGAATAGTCCTACACAGATGGGAGATGTGGGTGAAAATTAAAATCAGTCAAATGACATACAACAAAAACATTGTTGAAAACTGCTGATGAAGAAGAAAAGTTAATGATTATCACTTTAACTGATAGAAATGGTTGTTAGTTGCAGCCCTACAGTGTTATACTGTATGTTAGCATCACGGAACGGATATGAATGTTTATCATCTCTCACTCAACAAACAGCAGAATAGAACACAACAGAAACATTTGCTTGCACGTCCACTGAACAGAATCCTAGTAAAATATAAAATGACAAGAATACAGCAGGCACAAAATTGTTGTGTCAGCTGTTTTGTGAAATCAGGTCACATACACAAACACTGCTCACCCTTTTTCTCTCGCACACACACACCTACCTGTGTAAAGTAGAGGTTGAGCAGGCACAATGTGAAGAACTGCAGGCAGACAGGGCAACAGTAGAGCAGCCAGTAGGCCAGAGGCTGCAGCTGGTTGGCCTGCACCACATTTTTAAAGTAGAAGGAGAAGAGGGTCGTCCTAAGTGCAGCCCACAGCAAACAGAGAAACAAAAACACACTCTGGTAGCTGAAACGCTTGTGTCCATAGTGCAAAATGAGCCAGAGCTGCAAGTAAACAAACACAAAGAGGAAAGAGTAGAGGGCGGTGTAGATGGTGGTAAAGCTGAGCTCCAGTGTTGGGGAGATCGAACCTCCAGGGGAGTCGTTCACTGAGGTAAACAAACGGGAATCAACCTGCTCTCCTGAGGAAAACATCTCCACTGAAGGATGCTGCGACGGTTAAAACAGCAAAACTGGATCAGGCCTGTGATACATGCGCTGTGCATGAGAAGAAACGACGGGGATATTCGACTGAATATTTACGAAAAAAGCAGTTTATTCTCAAAAAGAGTGGCATGGTGAAACTGCTCGGAGGGTTAAATCCGATCCTGGGCTGGAACAAAGGCGGTGTTTTGTGTAGAAATTGCCAGGTTCAAAACAACAAAACAAGAACGATAGAAAGAAAACAAGACAGAGATCCCTCAGTGAATCTCTGCAAAGCTGCTCTCTGCAAAAAAACAACTTCAGGGGGGAAAACCTCTAGATCAGCTGTGATACCGTTTTAGACCCGCCTACTGGGCTCAGCTAAAATGGAAACTGATCATACATAGGCCGCCATGTTGGCTCAATGGATATACAATTTGGCTTGGCGTCACTCGTCTGGAGCCACAGATTCGAGCCAGTTTCCTGCTATGCTCCTCAGATTAAAAACATCTCCACGCCTCTTTATGCAGTGCGCAGCTTCATTGGCTAACTGGACGGACCAACCTCCATAATTCTCTTATTTCATTCGTCTATGATGATGTCAGCTGTGTGAGTTCCCGCCCCCAGGCTCACGTGTGATTAGTTACTCGTTTCAGTCAAAAACAGCTTCATATAATTGGCTGGGTGAGGCATGTGGGCTTCCGTAGCAGTAGGAACAGCTGCATCAAAATAATTAAACCCGGAGCTGGCGGATAAACTGAGCCACCTTCAAAGTAAAAGCATAAAATATTGGGCTAGAAAAGCAACATGGGAAATTCAATGAGACAAAACAGTACAATGAGTAAATTTGCACGTACGACAGAGTCCTTCGATAATATTTTCACGTTCGCTTCTCCAGTTCTTCGCATGAAATAGGGGTTTTATTTTTTGTGTACAACAGGAAGCCTTAAGGTTATCCACTCTATTTTCCCTTGCCATGGGTAGAGAGAGAGAGACGGAGAGCGCTGAGTTAATTCTTGGTGACATAGTGTGTGAATCATCTATGAACCAACGCTGGAGCAGTTTGAAGTAATAAAAGACTATCTGCAACCTTTTGTTTAGAATAAAATTAAAATTCTGCATTGAAGAGTTCTGGAGTAATATTAACAACCACGTGTCAAAAAAGATTTAAGCCCCCTGAACCCCATTGCATTACAAAAAACCACCATTTATTTTGATTGTAAATATTGTGGCGGTATTGGAGTGTCGGTTGAAATTTCTTCTGTTTTCATCAACACGACAAGTGTTTCACATACTTTGTTCTTGAGTTGGTCCCCGGGCGCTGCTGTCCTCATAGGTAGGATGGGTTAAATGCAGAGAACTAATTTACCCACTGAGATTAAAAAATAGAGATCGGCTGTCTCGGTTCCGGAAATCACCACCCACGAGTGAAAAGACTGATCAAATCTCAGATAGCCCACAAATTCCAATTATCTGATCTGCATTCAAATCCAAAGTGTTGCTCTTCTTTTTATATGATGTGTAGCTATACAATTAGACTAAATAACCGCATCTCCACCAACTCAACCACCTCAACCACACCTTAAAAATGAATAAAGATTTTGGGAATGCAGGTCAGGCATGGGCGTCGATAGTCCAGCAATTCTTGAAGTAGGGGTCGTTTTGATTATCCGGTTTCCTGCATTCTTCCTTCGGTTGCCAGGTGAAAGGCGAAAGCTGCATGTTGCAACCTTTCGGAGATGATATTTTACTCAAATTTAACACGGCTCAGTGTAGCTGGTAAAGTATCATGTCCGTGGTCTCTATTCCGGTATGTTAATTGTAGTTGGGCTAACGTCGAGTAAGCTAAGGGAGGGGCTTGGCTAGCAGGCTAATTCGGCGTGCTTTGGTTTACTTAGATAACTTCGGTATGCAACTTCAGCAGAAGCTGTAACGACCCACTGTGACTTTACTTGCCCCACCCCCCATCCTTTCGGTACTATAATTGTAGTAGTAGACGTGACAGCGATACAGAGGAGCTCTGGTTTCTCAGGTAGGTTCTCTTTGTAAGTATTTTCTTCTGTTAACTTATGATATATGAGACTCGGCACTTTTAGAGTAAATGGGAATGTGGGGAAAACGAAAAATGCCATAGTTTTTTAAAAGTAAAAGTCAGACTTTATGAGTTTTTTTGTTTTGTAGCCGAACGTTTTCTAGAAACTTGAGATTCTTAATGCCCTTTCAAGTCAGTAAACTCAATTATTCACCGATTCCAAACGAATATATCCAAAATGCTTTTAATTACCTTAGACGGTAAACTGTACCCAGTTACCAATTAAATCAGTGTCTATGTGTTCTTAAAAATACATAGAAATTCAGTTACAAATATGGTTTCATGTTATTTACTTTTTAATTTAGTTTATACATTACTACTACTATTAAGTAATGCTCCTTGGTGACACTGGGTCTCATTAATGGCAAAGTGCAATTCTACTGGTCTATTATTACTCTGATGAGATGTGCAATACTACTCTACCTTCTGTGCACCTACCGTTACTAATCATAATATCACTGCTTCCTACGCCGCTTTTGGTTTGTTGTTTGTTACTTGTTAATTGTTACTACTGATTTTACTGTGCTGTTGAGGAAGAGGAACTGTAACAGTAAAGCTCTTGATTCTTGAAAATTAGGCATTTCGCTTGAATGTAACCCTACAGAGCGCATAACACATACTGTACAGTGTAGGGGGCGTGTTGGAGCCAATCTAGCTAACCAACTGAAAAGTAATTGCAAGTTTTTCATTTATTGTTAAAGAACAGAACATCACAAAGCGTACAGCACAATCTCTTCACCATGATATGGCCGTATATTGTGGTTTTCATGCTGTGGATGGGGGCTGGACAGTGTGCCGAGACTGCAAACACGTTGAAGCAAATTGAATACACAGCCAAGGATTTCAGTGAGAAATTGAGTTCTGGGAAGACGCTCTTTGCCTACTTTGGACATGAAGGTGAGTATCTCAGTCTGTTCCTCATTGATATTTAACATGTTATGTTTTTGCATTGAAAGGGAATGGTATATGCTTCATGTATTTACATATGCAGACTAGAATTTTTTTTATGTTCAAATCAATGCAAAGTTCATCAAAATGCATTTCTCTCTGTTTTTCCAGTCTGTCCCACAGTCTCTCTCTTCTTGACGCAGCTGGAAAACTCTGCAGAGGCCCTGCACGATTATGGAATTGCTGTTGCCAAGGTAACTAAATTGGGCTTTTCATAAAGATTTGGTTGCATCAACTATCATTTAATGCACAATGTAAAATTCAGCTTGCAGTGTGAGATGTATGTATCTGAATCATTGGATGCACTGAGCTGTTATGCATATTTTACACAGTTGAACTGCAGTAAAGAGCCAGTTGCCAAATTCTGCACAGGAGAAAAATTGATGAAAAAAGCTTATCTGTTCAGGTATTTCCAACAAATGTGATTTGAACTAATTAGATTACAGTGACATCTGCTGATCACCAGATTAACACCAAAATCTTTCTGTTTGTCTTAAAGGAGTGGTGAGGTTTTGAAGAGGTTTGATGTGGACATCGTGTTTGATGTTGATGCCATAGTGTCACATGTCCTGTTGTAAGTAAAGCAAATGTCTCTTGTACAATGACAGCTGTAATGGGCCCCGCCCCACCACAACCCTGATATGGATAAGCAGTCTAGATATTGAATGGATGATTCAGTCTCTAACTGCTCTAAATTCATGCTCTGCTTATTTTTACCACAGTGGAAATGCAAACAATGCCCATTTTATTTTTACAAAAAAGATAAATATCTGCTTGACAAGTCAATAAACTGAGCTTTTGTTTCTTACAGTACCATTCTCTTTGATGAGATGAGGTATGTCCACTCAGATGCAGATCTCAAATCGTTGGAGAGGACAGCCAAAGGGAGGACAGACATTGTGCTGGGTCACATCCAGATGTTGGGGACTAGAGGTATGGATATCAAGGAAAGGAGGGGGTTGTAAAAAATGAGCCACATATATCAAAAGTTGAATATTACTTTTCCACATTTCTGCATCTCTAAGTCATGCAGACGAAATAAGGAAGGCACTCGTCTGCTTCATTTTGATTTGATCATAATACCCTGACAGACTTGTTAACGAATCCCACTGTGATGTGCCAGTGGACAGTGAACCACTGGAACGAAGGCAAGTAGATACAAGACTAGAATGGCATCTAAACCATCCTTGAATTGTAGGCTATAAAACCAGCCTAGCTGCAGCTGTCCTGGTGCAAGATATTTAGCTGCATTACCAGCTAAATGTACATGGTTTTTAAATTAAATGGTTGTCATTGCTGCCATGATTCACAAATTGTTTGTCTAATCTCATTTTTTTTAGAGCATAGATCCTTAATGGAGACAGCTTTTGTGTATGGGTCCAAATACCAGTTCATCTTTACAACTGGAGGTCCAATCCTGGAACAGCTGGGGTGTGTTCTTCACCACACGAGGGCAGCATTTCTCTACACTGCCAACACACACATCCAACAGCTGTAGTGTGATAAGGATTTTTCTCTCACACTGTCTCTTGTTCTCCCTTTCAGTGTCAGTCCATCCTCTCGCTTGTCCAGAGTATGGTTCCTCCACTGTAAGGGTCATAAGACCTCTGACCGTTGCCCTTTGACACCCATGAGGAAATCTCTGTCTACCCTTGGCCTCTACTCATTCCTGCAGCTTATGGAGACTCCATTAATGGTAAATACAGTAGAAGGATACCAGACTGAGGCAGAATAGTTTATGTAAGAGCAAAGGATGTATTTTTTGTGGTTGTGGGGGTGCGTGTGTGGGTATTCCACCGGGGGCGTTTCTGGTATGCTAATTAATACCACAAGTACCTGCAGCAGAGGAGAAATGAGTAGTATTTGATTATTTTCTGTTGACCTGTTCATTTTTTCAGTGTTTGTTAAAATGTCTAAGGGCATCATGTACATACAGTGTTTTGTGTGTGTATCACGACAAACAAACCCTAATGTAACGTGTGACCAATGTTTATTTATTGGACGCAGCGTGTCAGACCAACGGCCTATATAGCCATCTCGGCAGCTAATTGTTAGTCTTTGATAGTCGCTAGAATACTATCAAAGGTTTCATGCATGGAAAGGTGCTTTTGGTTGGATGAAATGTTATTAATAGTATCTGTATGCGATACTGTTGCACTGCCAAATTTACTGCCACAGTCTGAAGTGTATGACGATCCGACCATGGTGAAACCACCCCAGCCACCCCACCTTCAGATTCCCCAGCTCTTCCTGTTCTCCATGCCCAGCACCAAGCACCAGGACCTGGACATGGCTACCAATCTGGCCTGGAGGCTCCGAGGTGTCGCCCTGGTAGTGCTCATACACAGGTAAGAAACATAATCAATACCGCATTTTAAGTCAAGGCTACTTTTTCCATAACTTTTTTTTTCCAATCTCAATTATCAGGGAGGGTCCCACAGTGAAAACCCCTAATGAATATAATGCAGCTTACCGACTGTCTGGACAGGTATGACACTCAGTTCCAAACAAAATTGAACACTTGTCTTCAGGACTGTACAAGAGTACACATAAATGAATTATGTAATTAATGTACTAAGAAGTAACTGTCACAGAAAAAAAATTAATTGTATGATTGAACAGTACAGGAGCACATATTCAAAGTAACTCTCCCTACCCTGATTGTTTATAATGTGCGTATTTGTTGGGGCATTTTCAGGGGTCAGAGATAATGTATTTAACCTTGTCCAAACTCGAGGATGTTGTAGAGATCTTAACAAATGAAGAGACAGAGGAGTATGAGGAAGAGGAGGATGATTACTTGTCAGGTAAAGTGAAAAAGATGAGAGATTATAGAGCTGTCGTTCTTTTTATGCATCTTCTTGTTGTCTCTGTGTATCCTTATGTATTTTCTCCTTTCTGTTGTAGACATTTTGGATGATGAAGTTGAGGAGTCTGTCCACAATAAAAAAGAGAACATAATGGACATGGACTTAATTACCCAACTAACCACTGACAACTTTCACACCTCAGTAGCAGAGAGCAGCCTGACAGTGGTGCTTTTCTACCTCAGATGTAAGCCAGCAAATTTTTGAACTGCTACCTTAGTGTTACAATGGCATTTAGAAATTTTGGTGGACACTTTTCTAACTTTAATGGATATCGGATTAATTATTTACATTATGCCACCAGGGGATGCAGTCTCAGTAGCTTTTCTCAGCTCCTTCATCGAAGTTGCAGAGAGACTGGAAGGTAAATTCTGCTTTAACTGTCTCCTTACGGTGCATTTGCAAAAACTGGGATGCTTTTTCTTCTAATCAGCCAGCTTTGTTGGCATTCTGTTTAACAGCGGCTCTGTCTAAATTTCCCATCTAAGTTTCAGATAAAATTTGAACAAATCATTTTGCTGAAGAACGTTTGTTGAAGAAAATTATGCTGTAAGAGCCTGTAGATGAAATACAGCAGCAATGGCCATTAATCTGTGTCACTGATTCTGCCATGTACACTATATCAATCTCTATCTTTTGTCTCTCAAAATAGTGTACGGTTTGTTGTACCCTTCAGTCTTGGTACATGCATGCATTCCAGTGTCAATTTTAGGTCATGATATTGTCATGACGATCACATGAGATTCAGAAAAGGTTTGACTTTGTCCTCAGTCCTGAGTTGTTCCATTTAATGTTATAGAACAAATGTATCCATCTCAAGAGTGTACAAAAGTTTTACACATTTTGAAATACTGCTGTTGTCAAATTTGTTCTTTTTTTTCAATGACTTGACCCTGTTGTTGTAATGTGATGTCTTCAGACTCAAACATTGTGGACATGCAGATGGCTGCAGTCGAATGTGGCGAGTGGACCGACCTCTGCGATTCTCAGCCAGGGAACCAGCCCCCTTTCCCATTCCAGGCAATCACAGCATTTCCTACCATCTTACTGCTGCGCCCCCAAGAGACAGCAGAGCATTACAGAGGCATGCTGGGTAGTGAGGCACTCCATCGCTTCATCATGCTGTGAGTTTGTACTTAAAAAACAAATAAAGTGACTTTACTCCTGATTCACCATCCAATTTAGAAAGATCTTCGCAAATATTGACCTCGTTAGAATGAGTGGACTCATTCTAGTGTTTCTGCAATGTGTTATTAAATTACACACACAGGTGCTCATCTAATTTTGAGCTCTTTTCTGTTTGTTCTTTTACCAGGAGTCGTCCAGCTTCCCCCATGCTGCTGTCTAGCCAAGAGGAAGTAAAATCATTCCTCCAGGAAGCACCGGAAGTAGCAAACCATAAGCCGGACAAAGTACTGGGGCTGTTTAAGACAAATTCACACACAGGTAAGAGGCTGTAAGTGTGTGTGTGTGTGCTCGCCTGCATGCACCAGTACATGCACCAGTTTTTCTGGCTGATGTGCACAGTAGATGATACCCTTGTTTTGCCGTAATTAACAATTGTTCTTGTTAAGCATTCATGACAATGGATTAAAAGCGTAGAAGTTGAACTTAACCACAGCCTCATTTGGAAAAAGATGGAGGCAAATGGCCTCTATTTAGTGTCTACAATATCCAGTTTTGGCTGTACTTGGTTTTTGTCCATTGTTTTTGCTATCTTTTGTCTTATGGACATTAGTCTCTCCCAGTCAGGCACAGTTAGCTTCACTGACTACACTCACAGCTAATGAGGAAATGCCACAAAACATCACAGCATCGTTGGAGAGCAAACAGAAGCGCTGACTCATGCACAAGCGGACAATGTTTAATATTTCTTATTTTATTTAAACATCTAATTGGAGCAGACATTGTTCATGTTAATTACACCTGTGCTTTTCCTCTTATGTCAGTCATGTCATGTCTCTTCATAACTTAATCGAAGTGATCCATGTCTACAAAGTAGCATGACTTAATATCCATCCAATAACTTATCCTTACTGATTTTCACTTATTTATTTTTTTGACAGGTGCACTGATGTTTACTGAAGTTGCAAGGTCACTGAGAGGAGAAGTGCTGACTGGACTGCTGACGGATGAACTAGCAGAGAAATGGTAGTTGCCTTTAAATGAAGTTTAGTTCTCTCTTTCTCCCTCTCCCACAACTGCGGCAGCTCTGCTGTCGTTCTGCAGTAACACTTTTGTTCCTGGTGGCCTCAGTTCAAAAACTCTGTCTCGGTTTGTGTCAGCTAGGCTCAGGTCAGCTTTCAATGTAATGGAAAAGGAAGTGGGTTTGAAACATCCAGAGCCAACTCAGGCTTATAGCGGACAGGGGCCATGAAGTTTCTCTTATGCCATTATTCCTCATGTGTTTGAAGATGGAAAGATAAGCTCAACATCTTTTTTTGAGTCCATTTGATCAAAGAAATTCAGACACCGTATGAAGAAACTTACCAAGTTGTATTTACTACTTGGAAATTCTTGTGTCAATAACAGTTTTTAACTTTGTGTGTTATACAGGTCCACAGACCACATGTTGGACCTCCCTGCTGTGTTGGTGTTTCCATCTTGGAGGACAAAGGCACTCCCCTCTGTGCTGCCTCTCTCCTCCTCGGCTGAAGAGTTGAAAGCCCACATAAATGCAGCACTGAGCCACACACTGGTTAATAAGACTTTTCGCTTTTGTTTTACTGCCAAATTATCACATCTTAGTGGATTTTGTTCGTTTTGAGTTACAATTTATATAATATTTAAATCTCATTGTATATAACAGATGTAAATAGTGTGCACAATTTCTTGGAAGTAAGAGTCAGAGTATGTCATAGATAACTGGAGCCATACATGATTGCGTAGTTTTGGGCAGGGTTCCTTCCAGGCATTTAAGGCCATGGTAATGCACAACATCTGAGTCATATATTTTTCATGTTAACAAATGCAAAGAACGGACAATTAACAGGAAACTTGTATGCATATGTTGTTCAAGATTATTCATCCTTTTTTGCTTTTTCTTTCACCCCGCCCAACCCCACTGTTGCAGCCTGAGCTAACAGTGGAAAACCTGCCTTCCTTTCTCTCTCTGGGTAAACCCCTCCTTATCCTCTTTGTGGGCGAGGAGGAGGGAGACCAGGGGCCAGGGGAGAGCGAGGCAGTTGTGGAGGAGATGAGACAATTAGTAGAGTCGGGAGGTGAGAGGATGGAGCGCTACCTTGCCGGCTGGATCCACCTGTACGTCAGTGCATTCATCAGTCTAATGATGATTCTTTGCCCCTTGTATCCATCAGTCATGTTCTGCTCTGTATTTCAGTGGCCGTACATCAGCTGCTGTTTCTGTCCTGGAGTCATACTTGAGTCCTCTGCCCCTACTCCCAGCTTTGTTTCTCACCCATTTGCCCACCAGTGACAAGATCTACCACTACCCCACCAACACACCCATTGTGGCCCAATCCGTCCTACAATGGCTGAAGAGGGTAGAGGAAGGGACTGAGTCCTCTGTAGGTAAGTAACGCTTGTACATCATGTACGACAACATTGTCACTTCAGCCCCTAAAAACAAGGTGGTAAACATGTCCTTGTACTTAAGTTTTTTTGCCACTAAAAATTCAAACAAGTTGGCAAAATGTGAGAAACACTATTTTAACAAATAGTACAATCCATAATGGTATGTAGCCTGTTTTTCTACTTGGAATGTAAACCTTAGTTAGCTAGCATCTAGATTCTGATTTCCCAATAATGACCTGAGAACACAATATGATCTTTTCAGAGAAAATAAGTGACCATAATACATCATCAGGCTGGCGTTCAAGATTGTAAGCAATAACACGCTACTCCTTCACAAAGCTAGTGCAAGCATTAAACAAGTTTATTATTCTAAAATCTAAAACGGGATATTAGACTGTTTGTTAAACATTGGTATATCACAAAGTGCCCCACTTCCATTTATAACTGCTCCAGTTTAAAAAGAATCCCACTATGTGCCCTTGTTATGTTAAAAAAAAAATTGTTACACATTTTAAAAGACACATACAGATGAGAAGAAATGGCGTATTGAAAAAATGTAGTGACTCACTAATGGAACCCCTAAGAGAGCCATTAATGTGCTAATGCAGTAACCTCAGTGACAAGCAGAGTGACTTCCTGTGTCTCGCAAACATTTTACCTCTGCTCCTCCGTGCTGAGTCATTTACTCAATTCCCCCTTAATTGCTCTTTCTGTGCAAGACCTAATTTTCAATAGTTGCAGATGTAATAATCCTGATAATGAACAATCCCATTAAAGCCTTATATTTCCATGTGTCTTTATGGGCTCAGCTAGTTTTAATTCCACCTTTTTCTCCTGTATACCCAACACTCATTGCATTGAGAATCCTATTCATAGTGATAGTCCTCCGACTTACCGTTATGCCCTCTGTTGCAGTGATCTTGCTGTCTGCAGTGACGACAGTGAATTATGTTCCCATCTGTTTGACTCCAATCAGCTTTGTGGTGTCTCTTTATAAAAAGCGATGTGCGTGCATACAACCATCCACGTACCAGGATATCTTGTGTATTTTGAAAAGGATTAAGTAATTACATTGATATTTATCAAAATGAGGCCTTAAAAGCTATTAAACTATGGTTAACAATTCATTTGATATTTATACTCAGGGTTATATTGTTCTGTTTTTTTTGTCAAGCACACAATGTCCCCAGAGCATATACACTAAGTGTATTATATCTGTGAAACTTGTCTAAAGCACGGAGATTAAAATAAACAAAAAACAAAACAGACCGCAGCAAAGTCTAACTAATGCACAAATTCTTCTTCATAAAGTAAACACAGTCCTCTCTGTTTGGGGGCATCATTTAGGATTTTATGAAAAAGCTTAAAACTTCATTTTGACAATAATAAAACAGGAAATCAACTTAATTTTGAAACTCTTTCTCAGCACCCACATTATGACGCAAAATGCAAATGCTTGACCTCAGAATTTGGGGTGAAAGGATCAAAATGGAGACAATGCTCAGCCGATTTAAGTGCAACCAATTTCAAATGTCAGGAGTAGAATAAACTAAGAACTAAAGTGACATTAGAAGGGGATTTCATTATGTTTTACACGGCATGAGGAAGTTGGCGGGTACCATGGGATGAGCAAGATAAAGATGGACAAAAAAATATATCTATAAAAAAATGGATGAGGAATCGCATTGTAAAACAAATTATTAGTTAGATTTTAAAGCTGCCAAGGCAGAAGGGGAATTGTCGGATAAAGCTGACTTGGCTGAACTCGCAGGGTTACTCCATAAGCCGTGTGCAGAAGGCTGTGAGTTATGTAACTACATGTGGAATGAGTCTACAGGCTCATACCACATGTAGTTGAGTCCTTTTGTTGGTAATGGCAAGGGCCAAGCTAAGACTTGCGTTCCTCTGTCTGAACTGAAGGATTATTGTCCGTGATTGCCCTCCAGCACATTCCATCCATTCTCTACACAGAAGCCAGAGCTAGTTGTTACTCGCTAAGTAACACTTCCGATTGTTCCAAAAAACAGTGACCAATAAGAGCATGATAAATATTACAGTTGTAGACATATAATTTTGACCAACCATTATGACAAAAACATATAATAACTACACATTAGTAGACATTATTTATATTTGAAAATAACATACAAAAGTTTATTTCCAGCAGCATATTGTGACCAGCAGAGGCACTTAGCAGGTACTGCAGCCTTTCAGCATTATATTATAAATTTTGGAACATTTTGAATGCAGGACTTCAACATTGAAGTATCTTAAAGATATGTTTATTTGAGAAGAAATTGTGCATTGGCTGAGACTAGGACCCAAGATTAGGGTTAGGACTCGATTGTACACTTTATCTGTTTCAAATCTGTAACAGTTCCTCCTTGTCGGTCTCAGTTCCTTAATTGCTCAGTTATTGGCTCCTTCCACTGTCAGATATACACAAGCTCAGCATTGCTGTAACATCATCAATCCCACAGACATTTCCCATGCACAAGTAATACAACCGACCGAAACGTGTTTATTACAAAGGGTCTCTTACTGGACCAAATGAAACTGGTGGTTTAGTATCTACCATGTTATACGACCTAAACCAATTAAATGTCTTTTTGCAGGTATGATGGGTAAGGATCACTGGCCTCCCGTTGCACGCTTCCTTGACTTCTTGGCAGTTATGGACCGGGAAGTGCCCGGGCTTGCCCAGCAGAGAACTCCTGTGGCCAAAGACAATAAAGGTGAATGGGGTAAAAGCATGGAGGTGGGAGATGGAAGAGAGCCGCTGGATTCAAAATCCAGCTCTTCCATTCCTCAGATGCTGCATTCTGAACTATAACGAGATGAATGGGTGTCATAATCAGTTTAGCTGTTGTCCTCCATGTTAAAGGTCCCTCAGCAAGACCTATACCTGAGTCTGGATGCACATTCACACTTTACCTCAAGAAAATCTAGAACAAAGATTCTGTTTTGGGTTTTATTCAGCAAATCCCTGTAGATAACCTGCATCAAAACTTTTAGAAACGTTTTAGCAGTGTCATTTCACCTCGTCAAAATGTTAACATTTTGACCAGTGTTTAAATTGTATTACATACACACTTCATCAGCATCACCTCATTTTAAGGCACATATATCTCATAACTACCTCATTAAGGGAAATAAAGCTTTGAGATTTATTCAGTCTTATGTTCTCACCACCACTGTTCAACGCATATTTTTTTTGATTCAGTCATCTTATTGTTCAATACTTGAGTAGCAGCTTCACTTGTGTGAGCGGCGTTTGTGTTGTCATTGTTATTTCATCATGTTGTCTGTGCTCTTATGTCTTGGAAATATATAAACCATTCGTATCATCTGAATAAATCTGACACTGTTACACTTGAGAGGTTTATCTCTCCGGTTTGATATAAAAATGCAGCAGAATATCCTCATGGCAATTTTTTCCGCATGAAAAGCAAGTATCATCTGTGGGCAATGCCACCCATCTTTGTGGTTACGCATCACACAGCAAGTGGTGGTGACTCAGATTGTGAAGAAACACCAATAGATGCAAAATCCCCACAATGGATGTTGGTGTGTGTACCGTAATTGTGCAGTGCAGGTGGAAAGCACATAACTGTCCCTCTGCCTTTGGATGAATATTGGGATTTCATCAATTAAACATATATCGTACATGCAGTCTGGATGGCAGATAATATCGAGAGCTGGACACACGTGCTCTAAAAAACCCTTATTTGTGTGATTACAATCGGAGTACACCACGTATTTACTGAGATATGAACATTGTGGCAGTTAACATGGCCAGAAGTGATGATGTATGGTCTTAATCACATTAAAAATGTATTATTATGTGCATGTAGACATATTTAACTACCTCTTTTTATTATATAAAATAGGCTGCTGAATGATCAGGCATTGACTTATTTTTCACCTGGAGATGGACAATATTTCGAAAATGTGACACAGGCAAAGCAAATAATTTTATTGGTCAAGTTTGTAGGATTGCGGACACATGAATGTTTCTCACTTGTGTTCATGCTTCAACCATAATGTGCAAAATCATGTTTTATAAATTTACACGTGAATAATACACACAAATTGGCACGGATGTGAAACACCCTGTAAAGACAGTTGTTTCAAGAAAATTATGTATTCAATGTTATTTGATCTTACTAGAATCTGACTTCCTCCATTAATGATTTTTTACATGTCTTCCTCGTCTTCTTTTACAAATCATACACTGGGTACATTATTATGTTTCATGTTTTCACTTCCAAAATCTGTGTGACTGTACTGAAATTCAGTTTCTCAATAAATTTGACTTTCTACTTCAAACTCATTTGTCTAAATGAGGACTCAAGCATCTGCTGTTTTCAGAATCGCAACCTAAAACCAAAGACTCAACTCTCAAAGATCTGAAGATGAATATAAATTTGTTCACTATTACATTTTGGGGGTATTGGCTCACTGATTGTTAGGAAGTCATGAAGCAGAAGTCAGTGTTTTAAAATGACAAAGTAAAAGGGTCTTTATGCTCGTTGCGTGATTGTGGCTTTCATGTTGTGTCGGGGTTCGGTCAGGGTGCTTCGCTCTGAACTCCATCGGTGTTAAACCTGAAGTGAGAAGCACAGGCCAAACTAACAGCTGTATGTTTATACAGCAACAGGCTGGATTTCATTCTCATTTTTCCACAGGGAGTTGTTATTAAACAGGATTAAATCCTAACAGACATGTGATTTTGAAACCGTTTTTCCAGACTTCTGGGCTTGTAAAGGTTTATCTGACCTCATCTTGGATGTCATGAGAGTAATGTATAAATGATTATTTTGGACGTCGTCAAAAGGAAATAGTAGGTTTGCACAGTGAGTCTGAAAGCTGTGAAAAGGCTTGACATACCTGTAGATGCTAGGATTAAAGATGTCCAATTGAACCTTCACTGGGTATGTTCATGTGTTCAAATCCCAGAGTGGATTATGGACTGAACCATCACCAGGAAAATTTGTCCAATCACCACAAATAATGGTTTGCAGGACCCCCACCCTTGGTTAATCAGAGGAGTTGAAACATTACAAAGTACAAATATTCACTACTACTACTTGAGTGTTTCCATGGTGAGGAGATTCAACTCTTTTAGGGAATTATTATATGATTTACTCTATAGCATTTGTTATAGATTCTAGAGAGTTAAAGAGTTCACAGAACTGTAAAAAAATTGATAAATTGTAAAAAGTGTACCTGGTATCTAAACACCTACAGAAATGGGTAATCCAGCTGATCTCAAAGCAAGAAAATTCATTAATTTGAAATTTTAATTTTAAAATTAGTATTTCCAAAACGGTGAGCAATACTCTTATTATCTTTTTTAATGTATCCATTGAGCACTGCAGGTCTTTAATCATATAATTTCTTACTCTTTTTCTCAAATGGTTCTGTTTCCTGGGTTGTTCCAAGCTTTTATTTAAACGGGCCACAGCAAGAAAAGATTTATACTACCGTAGCTTGTAGAATACGCAATATCCACAGAGCTCAAACCCTCGTAACCCACATTACGGTGGGTCATCATCATATACAGTGGCTGCAGTGCTGTGATTTACTTCCAAGTCATGACTGGTTTTCATTAAATCCAATTGCAGTCTAGATGACAGGGAGAATGATAGAATAGGAACTGAACCAGGAAATATGCACAGTAGTCATTCAAAGGAGAGGTCAGTATGTTTTGTGTTTGTTTGTTTTCATATTCCGACCTGTCATACCATAATAGAAATGGCTTTCCTCCTTTACTGCAGGAGTGGGTGGTAAAAGACCAAAAAATAGATTCTCCAGGGGTTCCTGTGACAAAATCAGTTACTGCGTCAGATCAGCCAGAAGGTCAAGCAGTTTGTTCAGGTGGCTGAGATTCTGTGGGAGCAGAGAGACCTTCAAAAAGACAGTAAGAAAGGTTATACAGAAAGTTGTACATTACCTAGAAATTGATGGATAAATTTTTTAAAAAGCTATAAAGCAGCAAAAGAAGATGAGCTATCATTTCAGAAAATGACCGAGTCAATGTGGGAGTATTGATTTTAACAAAAGAAGTTTTATCCTGAGTGGTCGATTTATTCAACATTTATGTAGTGTTCTATATATATACTGTATATACTGTATCTCCCTGTCACTGCCCCCACAGGCCTGGGAGTTTGAGGATTCTGCATCGTATCTTCACTGTTCTTAGGACTGAACTCTTCTGGACAGAGACCTGCCCCAACTGGGTTTGCCACATTTATCAAAACTGCTCCTTGTCAACCACCACAGTGCTTGGTTGGTTGGCAGCAGGTGCTTGTCTGTCTGGGACTTGAAATCCCACAGGATCTTAGCCCTGCTGTTATCAATCATCTTTGGTGGTGTCTCCCATTTGGACTTAGGGAGTACTAGTCAGTATGTCTCTCCACCAACATGGAGAGACATACTCTGTCTGGTACGTTGTCCCAGCGTGCATTTTACACCCAGCTATGTGCTAGACTGTCTCTGGGGCGTCTTTGCACAGCCTGTAACTTGGGTCCTGTCTGCCGTGGTAGACCCCTGCCTTTGTGTATCTGTGCTGCCTTTCAGGGCAGTATTTTGTAGCCACTGCTAGGATTTTGAGATGTCAGCCACTCCCTTTATCTGCCAATGGTGCATTCCATGGACAGGCTTTTCTTTCCATGATGAATCCTCCTCTTCTTTCTCATTACCCTCTGTTTTCTGCCTGTGATACTTGTTAGTCCTCAGTTTGTCCTGTTTGTCTGAGCCAACCTCCTGACATATTCTTGGATGCTCTCTGTTCCATCCTGGACAGTGGCTCACCAGTTTTGCAAACTCTTTCAATGTAATACTTCTGTGAGAATTGAAGAGAACTGTGTGAAGAGAAATCATTACAACGTCAATGAATGCATTTGACAACGTGATCACTGCATCACTGTATTTGCAGTCTTGGACCACAGTTGCCAACAAGGCATCAAGAAAATTGATAAAAACTGCAATTTAACAACAGACTGGGGCATTGACAGCAGGAATATTTACACCATCAACCAAAAGGGGGCAGTAGCAGCTTTGTAAATGTGCAAAAAATGTGTGAATAGCTTTTAGTTTGAAATGAAGAATGTGTTATTCATTAGTGTGTTTTATAATATGCAGCCATGTAAGTTTTGGTAACACACAAAATAAACTACACACTGCAGGCATGCATGGACACAGTTTGATGTAAAGCTCAGCAAACACACTAATGGGGATTTTATTGCTGCGGCTAAACCTTAAAATCAAATGGAAGATCAAATCAACGATTCATTTGCTCTGCTTACAGATGGAGATCTGTGTGTGTGGTCCTTGGACTACTTTATTGCACAGATTTATATTGTGTATGTGTGTGTGTGTACAGAGAGAGACATAGAAGAATTGTGTTTTTGGGTATGTACACAATTCTGGGAAGAAAAGCACAATAGTTCAGGATAAAGGAGCAGATGTCAAGAAAGGATATTTTGTGTGTGTGTGTGTGTGTCCAGGTTTGCCCCATTATTGCAAAACCAACACACACTGGTTTCCAGTTTTATGATCCAATGCTTGGGTATACAGAAGAAGGAGAACGATCAGGCAATTGCTGCTGAAGTGTTATTGCACCATAATAAAAATGAAAGCAAAAATGATCATAAAGATACAATAGTGATTCTCTGAATAGCTAATGGAAAATACCTTCCATTAGGTACACGTGTGTCAGTAAAGTCAGACTGAAGAGCAGGGATTTTTATAGTCCAACAGGAAGCACAGGGAGATTATGGGTAACGTGCCCTTAATTCTGTGTGGGAATGCAGATTTTATGATAGCGCTTAGAGAGAAACAGATGCTACTAATCAACATGGTGTAATTTGTTTCAGTTAATAATACAATTAATTACAATTCAATTAAATTCATGCACGTACACATCTTTTTGCCTTCCTACTGCTCCTATTTTAGTCTCCGATGATAGAAAATATGTAGTGGAACTCTCTTCCCTCAAGCTCCTTTCAGCCACACAAACACCTTTTAACACCTATTGGAATCCTTTTCAAAGGCTCTGTGTGTATGTGGGTGTATTTTGCTCAGTCGAACAAAGGCAGTGTGCATCACAGATACACTGATAAACAAAGATATACAATCTCTGTTACTGCAGCTGGAGCGCAAAATAGTGACACAGATTTACTCAGAATTGCATATAAGAGAAGTTTTAATGGAATTTTCAGACTAATTAATGCGTCAGTGAGCAGTGTGTGTGAGAGAGTGTACATTTGTGTGTGATGACAGTTGCTTGATGTGCCAATGTAGCTCTGTTCTTTATTCCTCATATTGTTTTACTTGTCTTTATGTAGACAATGTATAGTGTGTAAATGTGTGCGTGGAAGATAACTAATAATTTAACCCCTAAAACGCTGGGAAATAAATTGGTTAATTAGTCCAGTTCAAGTCAAAATGTCCAAGGTAATAACTGTTCTGTTGCCTTTGTTGCATGCCCAGATTGTATCATAATTCATTATAATCTTCTATATTTATAGAAGATTAATGTCAAAACTAACTGTCCTTCATAGGATTCCACTCTTTGCTAAGAGAAGCTTTGACAGCAGCTGAGCTGACTCTAATGGATGACTGATTTTATTGGAATTCCTTTGGGCTCCTCCTTTCATCTTATGTCTCCTGTTGTTCTTTTCGTACATCACCTCCTCATTAAGGACCAGGCTCTAGTTCATAAATGCTTTTTACTGGTTAATAGTTAACCTGAGTTGAAATGTGGGAAAGTACACAAGTAGAATTCTCCAAACATGGATAATTAATCATTTTACTATTGGCTACAATGGCATATCTACTGTCTCTTATTGAGAGTTGATATTTACTTTATGTGCTCAAGAATTTGTCTGTTTTCCACTTCTGATTGATAACTGTACGGTAAATACTGCATGGTTAAGGAGAAACTCACCATCCTTGTAAAAATTTATATGCCATCCTACACCAGTTACTGAAACGCATGTCAGAAATCCTCTCACCAAGTCTCCGTAGGGAGGATTAAGTGAGTGATGTTAAAGTTCTGTCTCCGACATCCAGTACTACTTAATATACAAAAAAATATTTTTCAATGGGTCCTTACGCTCGGCCACAAAGGTCTGATGTCCAAGCAGCAACACTTAGGTAGGAAGGATACATATTTCTAATCCAGTTAAGTTTTGTTAGTTTTGAACGTGTCCATTTCCTTTTTTCCACCTGAACCCCAGCCACATACTGAGCCTGTTCAGGTTGCTTTCTCTTCCACGTTTTTAGTTCCATATTAAATGTTATTATACTCATGCCTGTGTTTTCGATTCCTTTTTAACATTTTTTCCATTTCTGCATTGTTGGATAGGACAGTTGAGGGAACCAGGAAGGACAGGGCAGAAGTCATCTTGACACTCCGACGGCCTCACTTTCTACCAAAACAAACACTGGAACACAACATTCAGGCTCTACGTATAAAGGGAAGACTATGTATTAAGGGAAGGGAAAACCAAAGATCAGTGAAGGAGAGGGAACGAAGATATTAAGAGATTCAGACAGAGACAGGAGTACAAGTGCTGCAATAAAAGTTGGCTGGTAAAGAAGATTGAAGATTTTATGTTAAGTTTGTTCATTTATGTGGCACTTAAGGCTGCAGCTCTGCTCTTGCTGTTGGGTCCTGGCCTGTAACTTTCACAAGAGGTTTAGAAAGTCTTCCTCCAACAAAAACAACAAATCCGACATGGGAATATTCTCTAAGTGGATAAATACGCTCTATTTTTGAGGGCTTGTTTCCAAATATCATCTATCATCCACATACCCACTCCCCTGTATTTTTTTGGCACTTACCATTATCCTCTGCCATTAAGAGTTTTTTTGCTGGATCAATATGAAGAAGCTTCAATATCAGCAAAATTGTTTTTCATTGACTTTCTGGTCCAGTGCTTTTCTGCACAACAATGGCCATAGAGTGTGTGTGTGTGTGTCTGTGAAAGTGTGTGTTTCTTTCCCGTTCTATATTAGAAGCTACAGTACACCAAACATCCTCCCTTTGCTTCACTTTGTGTTTTTGTCGTCTTGTGTTTCTTTGTCTTTGGAATGTTTCGCAGTGTTTGCGTCCTGCTTGATGATGCGTGTGTGTGTGTGGGCAGGTGACTTAATAATAATAAACGATGGAGTGACATGGGAAATGGAGTATCAGGACTTGGATATTGATTTGTCCTGCATAGCTGTATTGAATGGACAGAATACGTATATAAAGAATATTGCACTTAATGGACTGATGCATTGACCTGATGCTGTCCCACTGGTCAGTGTAAGGCACAAACACACAATCATCTGTAAACGTGCCTATGTGAGTGTTACAACTCTGATATGTACATTATTGAGTATCATCTTTGTTTTACACATGAAAATTATTCATATATCTCCAATAATGAGGAATTAGATATCATTTATTAGAACTATGGCTACTTGAAATGAAAGTTAATTTGGGATATGACTGACCAAATAGAGGATGTAGAATCCCTCTTAAAAGCAGAACTTAATAGAGAATATATTTAGATTAACCTTGTATAGTGTTCGTGTTTTTGTTAGACAGCCAGTGTTGGCAGGTCTGGTGGACCCGCTGCATTAAATCAACACAGCCAGAACAATTTATGTAAAAATACTTAATAGATGTTTACTTTATCCCAGTTACAAGCAATATAGACAGAATACATGGTCCATAGTTGCCATTTATCTATCTTAGATCACATTTATGAATAAAAGTGCCATTTGTTTTTTGTGATAAAATGTAATAATAAAGAAAAATAAATTATAATCAAGATATGGATGACAAGAACAATTAATATAAATGAAACAAGGCTTTCCATCATTATTGATGTTATCTTTTTTTTTTAACCCAATTTGAATTTGAACTCATTCAGGTCAGTCTACACAAAACAAGCCCCATTGAACACACAGCCTATTCATCTGTGGATTTCCCTTTGCATCAGAAAACTCCAGCAAGAATAAGAACAACAAAATATACTCGTGAATTGGTTTGGTCCATCTCCTTCCACCTCTCTACAAAAATACGCCTTCCCTCTAAATAATTGCAATCAAGAATGATTTTCTGGATGGCATCTGGGATGTAAATTCAAAAGAAGACATGATGTCTCGCACATGATAAACCTCCATCCATGTTGGCCCTGTTTATCTCCTTATCACATTGGCAGCCATGCAGGATGGCTCATTCTTTGGGCAAGAGGACCATTTAATTTCACCATTTTGTTGACATTTATATTTCTCCACTTGCTGGCTGCTAACCAGTTCGTCTTGTGGCTCATATACTGAAAAGTCTTCCTCCTCATCATCATCTCCCAAAACTTGTCCCGCTTGTACAATAATTTCTAAGGCCCTCTGGGCAGAGAATCTTTTTGGCATCTTGAGCGATTGTGATAAGGAGCCACACAGGCTAAGCTATTTATTTGTTGTGTCCCTCCCCCAATTTGCAGCTGGGATGAAGTGAGACAAAACATAGAATGCCTCCCCCAAGACAGAGGGTACGATATGCAGGAATGTGGCAGCCAACAGGTGCTTGAAATGCAACTTTTTTTCAAACTTGTGTGGGAATAGCAGTCACACACCCATACACTCACACACACACACACACACACACACACATACATGCGCACACACACACGTACACACACAGATGCACCCAAGCACACTGACAGCAGGCCCAGGTAGGAGTAAAACAGAGTGAAGGTCCACAGAACCTACAATTTCCACACTATTTTCACCTGGTATGTAATATAAATGTGTAGGGGGGGTCTACAGTGGGCACTCCTTGAAAATGTTTTCTTTTATATATTCTTCACAGAAAATGAGACAAGGACAGTGAGTATGAGGCTTAAAAAATAATTCACTGTATCGTTTTTGTTCAGTAAACATTGAAAACGGGTCCCACTGCTGTGTACTAGCTAGCTGGCTCACCTAATACAATATCCCAATCTAAAAATGATCCAGAGGCTGTCTGCTGCTTGAATTGGCATGTAAGACCTCCTTATTAGCCATGATCACGACTAAACGTCGCTTCTGAGGGTGACATGTTGACCAAAACACTTCCATTGTGAATGATTTCAGATGGCCTATGACCTGCTGGATGCCCTATGAGGGTCTTTGTGTACCTGCCACTAAAAACACAGCCCTGCAGGGAGTAGTGAAATTAAATTTACCGATCAAATTAAATTCACCCACTAGATTTGGTCTTAAACTGACTGCAAACCAGTGACGGAGATAATGAGCTTTTACTCCAACAACTGGCAACAACTGTTTAGATGTAGCGATTTCAGATTCTGCCTTTTGCATGCTGACGTCAGATGTCTTGGCACAAAGCAAGGACACAGCTGACCTGTGCATAAGGGATGTCACTGTATTGAGCTGAATGCTGTTGATGTATAGATGCTGTCATTGGAATGTAAGAGTCATTAGTTTTGGTGACAGTTTACGACGCGACCTGTGTCTGAAACACACAAATTACGTTATTTCTATCATGCGTGGCAGTGGAAGGTCAATCAATGCAAATCCTCTGTAATGTCAATCACGACCCAGCAGAAAAGCAGTGACACCTGAGCTCTGTTCCTCTAAAGTTAATCAAAGTGGGGCTTTATTGCAATACCTGGCTAGAATGAACGCAAAACCAAGTCAATCCTAAATCAGTTCCACCAAGGCAAATTCTAGCTTTTTGTGGTCTGACTGATCCAGGCCAGGTTCAAACAATACACATAATTGAGTGTGCAGGCCGACAGGTTGCAAATGGAAAATATTCATGATGGCAGAGAAGGATGGTGAAGAGCGAGCTACAATATTTACTGCCAACCAGCAGCAGCTAGTAAAGGAGGATGTTAAGCATATTAAAATAGAAAGGGGTAACGCAGGAGCAATACCAAATACAGATCCATCCATCCATCATCTATACTGCTTATCCATCACAGTGGGGATGGAGCCAATCCCAGCAGTCATTGGCTGAAAGTCAGGGTGCAGCCTGACACATGGAGACAGACATCTCACTCCCATTCACACCTATGGCCTGATTAGATACTCTAATTCACCTGATCTGCATGTCTTCAGAGGTGGTGGGAAACCAGAGTACCTGAAGGAAACCCACACAGACACAGGGAGAACATGCAGACTCCACACAGAAAGGACCAGGGTCATCCCAGGACACACACCCACGCAGCTTCAAGCTGTGAGGTACCACTGTTAACCACCAAATTACCCCATAATTTCAAAGCAAAAACTTTGAAATTTTTGTACATTGATAAATAATGCAATAGTGAAATATTATATTTTGTATCATATAAAAATATCATATTAGTAATCCTAACTTTGCTATGGCACTGGATGTCATCTTTTCATTTGCATCTTGGCATAATGTTTTTGGTTTTGATGTGGTTTTGATGTCCCAGTCAACTGATGTGTGTGTGCGTGTGCATGTGTTTGTGTGTGTTTGTGTGTGTGACGGAGAAAGAGTTATTAATCAAGCTGCTTCGCAATTACAAATATGTACAGTCCCACGAGGGCTTTGCTTCACCTGGACCTTGAGAAAAAATAATAGACACACACACACACACAGTCACACAATGTTATTCTGCTTATTAAACAGTCAAAATCAGTCAAATTATTTCAAAATACATTTTCACCTTGATAGCCACATGGCACATTTCCCCATGGATACATATTTTCCACCATTTTGTATACTTTAGACACAGACTGCTTTGTTTATGTAAACTTGTTTGTATTAACTGGATGTTCATCAGTAGAGTCTCCTGCTCTAACGTCGTATTTCAGGCAGATGTTGTGTCTCGTCATTTGACAGAGCAGCTGATCCTGAGTTGTTGCCTGTTTTATGTTGCCTGCCATGAATCAGGAAGCGCCAATTTCTGCCGTAAGTCACCAGGCAGCCCATAGCGGAACGGGGGAGTACAGACGAGGCGGAAAATGAAAGATAAGGGCCTTTATCAATATTTATGGATGGCAGAGGAGGTCAGGGGGGAGGCAGAGTGTGGGGTGGAAAGCGATCAGAGGAAAGTGGAGGTACATGATATTTGTTTATGAGAGAGGGGAGAGCAGAGGAAGAAGAAACAGAGGAGAGGGAGTGGATAAACATAGATAAATGGAGATATTTCAGTGTTTTTCCATAGAATAACATTTTTATTCTGGTGTGTATTTATTTTTGTTGCCTATTTTTCCATCTTTTATTTTTAGGAGTAGTTTAATACCCTTTTAGCTAGACCCCCTGCTGATGCTGTGTCCTCTATACACACACACACTTCAAGCTGTAACTGTAACTGAAACTCATTGCTTAGCCAAGACCAAGAGAGACTTTAACATTTGAGTCTTTAAAGATTATCATTCCCTTTTTCCTGGAAATACTGTAACATATAGGGATGCATCAGATAAGGTCATTCCAACTGTCAAGCATGTATTTACTGGGTAATAAGATAAGAATAAAATGGAAATAAAGTGTTGAGAATTGACAAAAAAAACTTGGATTTTGCAGTTTCTGGTCAGTTTTGTAAATGCCATGGCTAAAAAATGTATTTAGAACATCATCATCATCATCATCATCATCACTATATATCACGATGTGTTGTGCCAGCATGTTCTCCCCGTGTCTGCGTGGGTTTCCTCCGGGTGCTCCGGTTTCCCCCACCCACAAAACAAACGAAACAGGTACAGTTGGTTAATCACTCCTGCTGTTGTCCCTGACCAAGGCAAGGGTGGAAGATCTGGAGTTGGTCCCCGGCTGCTGTTTTGTGTGTGTGTGTGTGTGTGTGTGTGTGTTTGCATGTGCATGTGTTGGCTGCCTACTGCTCCTCGTTGAGGATGGGTAAGAATGCAGAGAATGAATTTCCCTTCGGGGGGGATCGATAAAGTACCCTTCTTTCTTTCTTCTTTTCTTACTTTCTTTCTTGTGAGATTAGTAGAATTTTGAGATCTGCAACCTTGAAGAAAATCGTGGTGTAAATGATCCCCTAAGCTTCATCAAAATGTCTTACTTGCTTAAACCAGTTTAACATATAGCAATTTAGCCCTTTGACACATAATCATTTGATAAACCACCCTTTTTAAGGACATAATTTGGACTTAACTCATGCCAACAATGTTTCATTTCTGTCAATAGCGACAAAATATGGAGCCTAAGTGTCACGTCATGTCAATAGATTTTGCTGCCTGAGGTCACAGAAGGAATAATTGTGGGTTTGGCTTCATCTTGGATTTTTCCTACACTAAAGCCAGGCAGCATTTCCTGACCTTCATCTTATTGATCTGGAGGGAGCCAGAAAAGGCACTGACTTCTAGAGTGGCAGCTTATAACAGCAGCACAGTGAAGCGCACATCAGAATGCCGCCAATTACAGGATCAACCAAAGTGCATAATCGATGATGAGGATTCTTCTAGAAGCACCATTTTAAAAGAGATATCTGCAAGAGCCAGTGAACGCTGGCTGACAAAGCACTAATATTATTTAATCGACAAAAAAGGAAACCACACCGTTGTTCTTTTCTGTGTAGTTTTCTGATAAAGAGATAAATGACCTTTGTCTTTTTTTCACCAGCCCCCTTACCACAGACAGTCACGAGTAGACAGACAGTCACTTGAGCTTCATCAACGGAAAGATGTGGCTGCACGAACTGAGCCAAATTTGTTAGAATGACATATCCTAGGAGAAAAACTTGCATAATTTGTTGGTCGTTGTACTACGTAGAAGCCTAAAATAGTATATTTAAATATCAGTATAGTATGAAAAGTATAAGTGCTGTCACATGATTCACCATATGCTCTCCTATCAAAATATCACAAATATTTCAAGCAAGCCAAGTTTAAAAAAAAAACAAAAACAGATTAAGTGAAGATTGATATAGGCACTACGCCAGAGAATATCTCCACACACACACACACACACACACACAGGTGGACATAACCATCTCCTGATGTATTCTCTCTCAACTTTGCGGGCTGACTGCTGCTGTAACGACTGGTCATGTTTTCCGGTCAGGAAGGATGGAGCGTGGGAATCTTGAGGCGGCTTAAAAAGTCTTAATGGCCGTAATGTTATCTATGAATAAGTTCCCAACTGTTTGTGGTTGACTAGAAATTGGTCGGGAATCTCCTACAAAACCAAACGTAAAGCGGGAAACCATTTATTTGTCCCCTTCTTTGGAAAACCTCCGTTACACGCTTTGATTAAATCAGAAAATAATTCATTCACATCTCACAGCAGCATTTTAGATTTGTATATTAAAGATGGGAAGATAAATGTGATTTGTCCTCCGGGGGTCATTTGTTTTGGACACAGACCCGCTGTTCCACAGTCTGATCGCATCTTTGATAAAAAACATAAAAGCAGCAGTGTAAAAACACATCCATCAAGTACTACACACACAATCAACAAGTACAGAACAAAATACACACATACACCTACATAAATACATCAGTGGTGAATGGGGGGAGTTTAATGTATTTCCTGTGACATTTTTTTGTCTTTTGTTATTTAGTGTGGACATCAGCAGCTGCATCAGTCTCTCTCTGAAGAAGATGAGGACTTTTATTCATTAGAATTCAGAGTTTCACTCGATTTGATAGCCTCGACACTGTCAGATCAGGTTCAATTGTATGTGTGTACTCATGTGTGACTCTGACACGGCCTGTTTACCAGGATTTTCAGACCTCACCTTCTCGTAGCATGTTCGAACAGGCCTGGTGGCATCCCACACAACACACAAGAATGTACACCCAGGGATAAAAGACAATGTGGCGCTTGCTAAGTATTAGCTGCTGTAAGTTCGGTAACGTTAATGTATTTTTATTTGTTTATTTATTTACAGTAGCACTCCCTTGGTTGGGCAGGAAATGTAGTTACTGGGTGAAAGGAAATCTTAAAGAAAGCTGCCTCCACGCCAGATCTGAGATCATCACTCTTGTGTGAGCAATCCTCTCTGTCCATTTTGTAAGGGAGTGACTCAGAATTTAGCTATACAAATCAGGAAACACACTCATCATTTTTCATAAGTTGTAAGATAGCTGTGATAAAAATGTGGGAAAATGGAGTAATGTCAAGAAGCTTTTCGTGGAACATTTTATATTGAAGTGAAAATGTGTCAAAAGCTGTTAGAAATTATACAGTGATCTATTCCTTGTCTTGCAATATGTAAATGTTGAAAGATTTATTCAAATGTGAAAAAATGACAGGACGCTTGAAAATCTGAAATCTATTGTTTAAGTTGTTTGTGGCTGGAGTGGAAATGTCCCGTTTTGATTCATGTTTGACCACTAGACAACAAAATCTAACCAGAAACTCAATGTACTTGACGAATATCTTATTAAAAATCTGTATTAGGTATGCGATGTCTACTTTCGAAAATAACATCACCTTTATCCAATGACAACATATTTAAATGCCCTGAAACAAACCTAAAAAACGTTTTAATTATGTAGAATGTTACCTAAATAACTCATATAATTTAATTAAGAAAAAGGAAACAAATGTTTAGAGCTTGTTTAGAGTTTAACAGGCGCCGAGGCTCCAGCCCACCGCCACGCTGACATGGATAAGCGGTCGACCCTATAGATAATGGATGGATGGGAGGATGTCTCTCACATGCTGAGCAGAGAAGTTACAGGGATGTTATAGTGAAACTGAGCGTGTTCCGACCTGTTGCACACACACATGCACGCACACACACCTCCATCCCACGTGGACTCATCTGTTGAGATAAAATTCCTGAAGGAAGTAAGTCCCTCTACTGAACACCCTGCAGTCACTCAAGGTCTGTTAATCAGCTGGGACTTCAGGGTTAGACGTGTTATCTGTGGGTTTCAGGTTTTTGGTCGGTGTTGTAAGCATAAATATTGGCCAGGACCCTGTTTAACTAATCAGTCTCAGTCTGACATGAAGCTAAACAGATGATGCACGGTGGTGCCAGTCCTCTGTCTGTAGAGACAGCATTTTATCTCATCATACGTGCGTTGTCTCAACTGGTGAGCAACTTAAATATGCTGTCAATGATATCTTGTTTATATTTATTTATTTTAAAACATATGTATTTTTTATCAATGAGACAAAAGGCAACAGCAAACTGCAAGTTTATTTTAATTATCCTGGTAGTTTCAACTCAATTATTGTATTTTCATGTTAGCGTTACCCCACGTAGCATTAGCCGACCTGGGTTAGCAAATGCTAGCATTAGCGATAGAGTAAGAGGAGATTTATTTTGAAAATGCTCTTAGTTTGGTATTGGTTGGAAGTGTAATATGATTTAATTGATGGTTCGTGTTTTCATGAATATGTTCTTCACGTTTTAGTGTGAATTAGGGACTTATTTTGTGCAGCTTATCTGTGATTATTTGGATAATTCCGTTGTGGCGGAGTGATATGAGACACAGTGAAGTCCTGCGTCTTCAGCGTTCTACGTTCGTGAATGGACAATAAAGCGCACACGTTTTTCAAAAGAAGCTATCCCCGCGCTCTTTTCTTTCCCACGAGCCAAAATATATTTAATAAATAAAAGATAACGCTAACTCTACACCAGCGTTAAAATAGCATGAGCCCTGAACGTTTGGAACACAAAAAGATTGCATGCTAATGTAAAAATACTCTCATGTACTAAAAATATCAATATTGGCAAACATAAGTTGTTCTAGCGTTACAAATTTAATTGATTGTGTTCTCTGCAAACTAAATATGTTTGCTCTTACTCAGACCAAAGATCACCCTGGCATCTGAGACTTGTACACCATCAAAACAAGGGACTTTTTGTTGAATAAATGTCTTTTGAGTCATTAAATGTATTTTTTTTGTCGATGAAATCGAATATAGCACTGCTTAGACGTGTCTTAGACGTGTCTATCACAAAAACACAAATGAAAAGGAACACTTAACGTCTATGTCATTGAGATAATGGCACATTCACATGTGATTAACAAAAGGCAAAACTTCAGTTTTATTCTGTGGATGACAAAAAAGGTCATTCTGTGGAGCAGAATGAAATGGAAGTGGACAAAATATAATTTGCTCTGTCATTTCCTGGAGGAAATGCTAACGATGACATGAATGATACAAATAACCAATTACGGCAAGGTTTGTTAATTTCACACACAAAGGCAATTCAAAGTGCTTTACAAAGTAATAAAGACGCACGCTAACAGAGTACAAATACCTAACAGCCTTAAAGGACTCGATTTGTTTTCTATGCAAAACAGTTTGGTTTGGTAATTAGTGTCATTTTTGTTTTGATCTGCTTCGTCCCTGGCAGCATTTTGGAAGACATTGACATAACCGTTCCTTTGTCATTGCCCTCAAATGAAACATTTGACCTTCCTGCCTCACTAGAACCACGAACCACAGAGCAAACATTTTCCACTGTTGAGATGGAGTTCAGTTAGTTCAGTCTTTTGAGGCAAGCAGCAGTAATAGTTTGGAAAATCTGTCAACCTGGGTATTTTCATTGAGTTCATACATTCGTCTGGTGTTCTGTACGTCACATCAACATTATCAACCTCTTCATCGTCAAAAAAAAGGAAAATTTCAATTAAGGAAATTCAACCTATGTTTTCTCCGTGTGACTGAGGGAAATCCCTCCCTCCCTACTTTCTCTCTTGCTTTGACTCCCTAGAGAGGTATATATTATATTCATACAGGAAGTGGTTCATAAAAGCCAAGAGTGAGGGGAGAAAAAAGAAGAGAGACATCTGCCTGGTCTTGGCAGCACACTGGGATCTGCAAACCATGTCTGATTCACATATTTCACATTTCCCCATGGACATATTAGCAGGAATTACAGCTAAACAGGCTTAGTGTAGTGGGTGGGTGGGTGAAAAAAGACAAAGTTGCTAGTATTCCCTTTGATTTTTAATTAAATTAATATTTTACAGATACATTGTGTTCTGTGTTGGTGGAAATAATTTAAGGCAACCCATGTGTGTGTTCAGTGCCAAGCCAAAGGTTGTGTTACATTCTCACCCTGCTGCCTGAAGTCACATGATGGAGGTGGGGGTGTTTTGTTTTGTTTTTACCATGACATATTCTCGAGAGCACGGAATCCTGGATTTGTCATGAATGTGCCAAAGGATTTGAAGGTGACGATCTAACCATGGATGCTGTGAAACTCAGTGGAACTGTCAGCAGATGGAACCATGGTGGTAAAATCTGTCTGCAACATCTGATAGTAATTTATGGTAATTCTGCATTACCAACTGTGGAATGCATGCAGCAAATGGCCACATGTGTGTTTTGTAAATTACAGGAGTGTTTTCATTCTCATGGTCATATAAAGACCACATGCTGGGGAGTCTCAGTGTCTCAGGTCTGTAACTCACCCTGGGCTCTGCGCCTGAATGGGCACAGGTGACATTTTCATCACCTGGATCAATAATGTTTCATACGCTGTTCCACCTCAGGAATATGTGTTTATATTCTGTACTGTCTGGTCAGGGTTTCTCTCAACTCCCACGAGGCAGCATTCCACAGTGGTTAAAAAGGTTAAAAGTCAGTGTTTTGGATACAAAAATAGATTTATACGTGCTGTACTTGATGAAGAAAAAGTACTGTTTTTGATCAGATTTTCTAGTCTGCTTTAAGGCTGCTTAGAAGACTGTTTTCCCACTGCTGCTGAATTCTACCTGACCCACACAGAGCCATACCAAGCCCTCATGTGTGCTCTCCATGTGGTCCCAACGTTGTCCCCATTCAAGAGGAACTTCTCGGCCTGTTTTCAGATCTTTTTGTGCCAATCATGACTTCCATCCTTGCACTTTGCAAGAAGAACAAGTTTAAAAAACTACAAAACTTCATCAGTTCTTGTATTCAGTGTGTATATGAAAACCTTGTATCATAACATATCAGTTTTTAACAAAAAAAGACGAAGATTCTTGATCTCAGGCTTACAAATCTCTTTAAACGGCGGTGGTGTGTAATTTCCGTGAAAACCTACTCCCAAGACAAATGAAGCTGTTTTGCAAACAATTGGGATAAGAATGTTCGCTTATTCCAGAAAGGATGAAGAAGAAGAGTGCTTGCTTTGAAATGGAAATCTATTTATCTACTCCTTAAAGTGTGAGAAAACTGAATTAGCTACTCCCCAAACAAGAACCATATCAAAGAGGGTTGCTCCTATTTAGTCCACTCAATACATGGGTCAGTAATTTGGTGAGCAGAGGTTAGAAAAGCAAATCCTGAGCCAAAGGTCATCAGTCCAGCGTGAACAACGAAAATAAAGGTGCAGGGAGGTTATGAACAAGATGCAGAGTGGTACCATGAGTGAGAACACTGGTTTTACTGGGAGGGATGTCCTGGATATGACTAGATTAAGTAAATTAAGGATGTGCTCACTAGAAAATTCATATTTTCAGCACATTAGAGACAAAGACAATGCACCTGTGATCATTGTTCCTACATCTTCTCTGAACTTGTGCACATGATCTTCAAAACTGCCTTGTAATAACATGGTTTTCGTGTCAAGGCAGAAAATGCAGCAGCTGCTAGCAAAGCGTCTGTGAAACACATCAATTTGACGCGTTTTCACATTTTAGTCTTTCATTTAGCTCACAGCTGAATATTCAAAAAGAGAAAGCAGTTTATTAAATATGATTAGGATTTATATTCACAGGCAGACGTCATATTAATTTAACTTTTTCATGTATTATTTTGTGTGTGTGTGTGTGTATGTGCGCACGCGTGCACTGATGTTCCGGGTAGTATGACTAATTTGACCGTGATGATTACACGGAAAACACCCTTTTCCCTTTTGAAATTAACGTTGAGTAGTCAAACTGAAAACATGAAAGGATGAACTGAAGATAAATAGATAAAGATATCTTTGGATCTCATTAAATGATATCATGGCTCGTCATAACTGCTTAGAGGTGATGATAGCTGACTGATGGTGCTGATGATATAACATGGTACATACTTTTAGCAATGTTTGTGTTCTGCCAATGCCATTTTGATATATTTAATACTTGTGAAAACATAGCATCACCTGAATGTGAGGACATATGAATGTCTTTGTCCAAGGTGTTGGTAATGTCAAAAATGCTTTTACATCATTATTACTAATTATTACCATCTGTCCTAGATTTGTTTTTTTAGGGCAAGTGCTATTTGTATGTCATTAATCAAAGTCTTAGTCCAAGCGCAGCTTACTTAAAGTTCCTTGTTGCAGCTATAAGTAATGTATACACAAAGCATTACATGAAAGAATGTGCAAATGCAAATAATAGCATAAGATTCTTCAATAGCCCAATATACCGAAAAGGCTTTGTCGCTATGTGCTGATGCCACTCAACTGTCCTCGAAACAGCCACTTGATGTTTACCAAGGACACAATGTTTGTTTTCAAATGCAAGATAATACATCTCCAGACCCTACCCCCTATTTTTTGCTCTTGATTTATGCATGGTGAACGGCAGTTTCCTTCAGAACATCGCTAATTCCTTATTCCTCCTACGTACCTTCATCACTTCACTGCTTGATCATCGTCATTTCTCTTGCGTTCGTCACTCGTCTCTTGTGCAGCTCGTTCATCGTGCTGCTGCTGACTGACAAAGAAAAGAGGTCAAAGGTATTTTCTTTTCACAACTCAGCTAACTCGCTCATTGATTTATGTTTTTATTTGAGATCTGCAAATCATCATCTTGCAATTCATTCTTGGCCTGCCTCATAAATTCAGCTCTAAAGAAATGACAGTTGCTTCAAAATGCTGCCGCAGTCTTGAGCAACTACAGAACACAGATCTGGCTCCTCTTTCATCACAGTTCTGCACGCCCATGAAATCAAGGATAGACGGTTGCTGCCTATAATTGTGAACTCTTGGCCCCATATTCATCGCACAGATCTTTCAGTTGCACATCAGTTTAAGAACATGGGTGACAGAGCATCTTATCTTAGTTTATCATTACAACAGAAATGATGAAATTAGATAAATAGATCACTTCCGGTAATGTACATCTGTACAAACACACCTAAATCAGAGAAACCGACGATATCAGGCATAATTTAGCTTAGTTATGTCTGTAGAGTATATGGCGGAAATGCACATGATAATTTTTTCCTTGACTTTCTCCAGTGACATCACAGCACTGATAACATGCTCTGCCTACACACAGACATACACCCCTTCCATCATCAACATGCACACATCACCTCCTTCCTTCCTCTGAGCTCATCAACGCAGAAGAAAACAAACCTATTATCCAATCAAACGGACAGGGTTAATTAATCAATTAATCAATGAGGGAAGATAAACTCAGTTAAATCTGATGTGTTCCTGACATCTGTTATTTGTTATATATTATTTGTTTTATAATGACTTACAGCGAACAGCATACGTAACGGACTGCCTGTAATTATAGCAGTGAGATTGGCATTCCAGTCAATTATAATGAAGAAATGTTTTGATGGCGTATGTTCAAGTCTGAGTCATCACATCCTGGTTATCCTGTTATCATGTCATCACATCCTGATTATCCTGCTAACATGTTAAACTCATCTTGTGCATTTGACCAGTAAAACCACTTAAAGCATTGATTTGATGATATACTATCTAGGTGATAACTTATTAAACATTTAGGTATTTATATTGGATGAATGACCGTACCAGAACACATTTACACATTTAGGATAAAGAGATGGGAAAAAGAAGAGGAAGGGAGAGATTAATGTTAATCAGAGAGAGAGCGAGAGAGACAAAGAGAGGGACAGGGGAAGAGGGAGAAGCAGATTAATTTGCAGAGAGGAACGAAGAGGAGAAATGGGCATCTGAATTGGTGGCGACATTTAATGCCTCCAATTTTAGATAGTAACTCTTAATAGATTAGATTATCTCGCATTCACCAGCTAATCCTGGAAAGGGAGGGCATAACCAAAAGTTGGGGAAAAAAGAAGAGGCACGAAAGACAGGAAACCCTTTGGGAAATGTTGTGAAAGGTTTTGTGACATTTACTGTAAAGCTGCACATCAGCTTTGAAACCCTGCAGAGACCCTGAAGATTTGCACTCATTAACCGAATGGAACTTTGGTGTTTGGTGTTCACTTCTCTGCCCATAGATGAGACCAGGAATAAGATCAAAATAGACTCTTATTCATGGTTTTATCACTCTTCCCTTTTGTAATATGTACAGATAGAACTTGTGTATAAATATAATGTATAAATAACTAAAAATTTCACCCTAAAACTGTGATAAAAAAACAAATCTGTCCAACTGTGATTGATTCATGGGAGAACATATTCAAGGCCTACACGCGCCAAAGGATTCAGCTGTATCCTAAACATCTGGAACCTATCCATAAACTGTGTGTGTGTGTGCAGATGGGAACATAGCAGGTCAGACCAAATAGTTGGTGGATGATGAGATGTTTATTTACACATGCCAAAACACACACACACCCAACTATCTTTGAGCTCAGTGCATGCAGTTTAATCTACAGTACATTATAACAACACGATCATGTTACGCTGACAGGGAGGTTGGACATAACATTTCAATGCTGTTTGCCACGGACACACACAAAGACAGAAGTACGTACATACTATAGGCACATACATAAACATAGTAGCGTGTGTACAGGAACTTTCATATTTGCAAAACAATACTGACTAAAACAAAAGCCTCTCGTGCACAAAGGACAAACGCACAAAAAAAAAACAACCAGACACAAACACACACATCCACAGGAAGTAATAACTCTGTTGTAAACACTACATTATCCTCAGCATCAACATACCAACCAAGGCAATAAAAGTCATATAACAACAATACCCAGAAACAACACGATGCTGTCTCGCTCTCACATACACACACACACTTCCGTTTAAACTGAGTCAGGGCAATGAGCTAAAACCAAATTACTCCCGTTTGGGTGTGTTTCTGTTTCCTGATGTGCTGCAAGATTTATTACCAAAGATCTCGTAAAAATCTGTAGGAGACAACGTATTATTATTTTCCCTCCAGACAATGAGTAAATGACAGTAAATGACTTAATGCATGAGACATTACATCATTTTAACCCAGTGTGAAGCTGTCATGTGGAACTTTGATACCAGCATGCTTTTACGTTGTTTTCCTGGAAAGCACAGAGAAGAGAGCATTTTTGATTGAAGAATTTTGGGCATGACATTTGTGTCAACAACCTACATGAGTACTTAATTAATCTGTAACGTGATCATTTGGCATATGAGCAGCAATTTAAGGAAAATGTTACGCTTCAATGGAGAGAAATTAAGAGCTCTCGTTTCCTGTTTTTTCCACAGGACATCGAAGAAAGTACCTCCTAGGAGGATATGTGAGTTGTGATACTTTTTTTCCCAAAATGAGAAGTTCACATTTTTCAAAAACTATTTCTAGCACAAATTAAAAACAGATCACAATGCTGTTTCATGGTGATAGGCAACATTTATGAAATGGTTGAGACAGGAGGCGTTAACAACTTTACATTCATTTTGGAAAGAATTAAATTGACCTCTCTGTTAGAATAGAAAACTGGATCTGTTAAGTGTTAACCACATCTTCTTTGATTTTGAGTTTTAATCAGAGGCACAATATGACAAGCATGAATGTGATTCAAATTTAAAACTTTCACTCTACTGTTTGAGGCACAAGTTTTCAAGTCTGCAATTTAATGGTAATATTTCATAAAATAACATCACACAGAGACATTAGATAATATGATATTGTATACATATAAATAAAAACCGTCACTACCATCTTCTCATCTGTCTTCTGTCTGTCAGTCTCTGTCTCTCCCTAGATCTGTTTTGCTTCTCTCCAGGCTTCTTGCTCTTTGACCTTTTCAGTGGGACTTTTGGCAGGAGTGAGAGGGGAAAGGTCATCAAAACAGACCAGAGGCTGAGATTCAGGTTTAATAATGGAAGAGCTGATAAGATGCTCCGAAGTCACACAGACTGATGACGACCACACTGATGCTCCATAAAGACCTGAATATCTGCTTACCTCTGTCAAAGAGGTGATATTTTTGGTTGTCTGTCTGTCTGTCTGTCTGTCTGTCTGTCTGTCTGTCTGTCTGTCAGCAGGATATCTGAAAATTTGATCTCAAAGAAAGTTGTTGATCCATGATCCAGGGAAGAATCCCTTAAATTTTTGGTACCAGTCGGCACTTTTATGTTTGGATTAAACCATTAAGTCTCAGTCTAAACTCTTCCCTGGATTCCTTGGGTCTATCCTCTTCCATCCATGTAGCCCGGGCTTGATCTGAGCTACAATCTCTGCCATTTTGAGTTGCTGTATTTGTCTGCCAAAGTTGAGAGGGTGTGGCCCCTTTTATAAGGTGCCATATCTCATGAAAGAAAGAGTACACCAAGTACCAAACTTGGTGAATATGTGCAACAATGGCAAAAAATTTGCTAGTTACTTTCCAACCGGACATGGTAGAATCATGGTTGTTTGTTGGTTTGCCAGCAGGAGAGGGGCACGAGGGTGATCATGTCAACTTGTCAACAAGCTGTGACATTTCCTCATCGAGCGATGGAGGACATGTTGAAATGGTACATTGCCGCTGTTGAAATGTCTTGAGTATGATGCACTTGCCCAATCTCCTAACACAATATCATTCTCCTGATGAGCAGCACATAGCCATTACTTATAATAATACAGCGATACAGAGCTTGCCAAGGTGTTCTTCATCACCATTAACCCATGATTTATAGGATAAATATTAAAGTCAATACTGTTTTGGTCACAAGGGCTGTGAAGTCAAAGCCTCGCTGTAATCCAGTGATAGCTGGCACAGTTCTAGCTGAGTCGGCTTAGACTCTTCGGCCAGCGACAATTTAAATACCGAACCTTTGGAGGCTTCTAGGCCGGTACAGCGCGCTGAGTCCCAGCAGAAATGCTGCACGCTGGGGGAAAGGAGGATGAAGACCCACGGGTCGATGATAGAATTGATGGAGAGGAAACGGAGGGTGATGAGGTCCAGATGGTGAGACTCTGCATTCATCCTCGAAAAGTTGATGTACACACGGATCTGAAAGACAGACAGAGAGTTGAAAGGAAATTGAAAGTGAGACTGGCTACCAGGAAACAGCTATAATCCCACAGCTAACACCACCTTCCATGACACAAAGGCAACTCTGACATCATCCTGGTCGTTACTTTAAACCTGTAAATAGATAGTAAGCCTGACTTGCAAATGGAGAAGTTTGAATTATGACGTAATGTGTTTTCAAGCTGTTTTGGTTGGAGAAATTGTGTATTAATTTTGTTACATTTTTAGAGATTAGGGGGAAATTTGTATCCAATCTAGATCGCTATAATGTTAGTTCATTGTGTGGACTCTCAAACAGAGCTGGGTTTTTTTCTTTTAGGACAAAAGAATATGGTTGCAGATAGCATGAACAATTATCAACTAATATATAAATTGTACTGTGTAGCAAAAATTCATTTGTCATTGATAAATGTTTTTAACTTCTTATCAATCTGAGTTCAGAGAGCAGCACAGCACAGTTCCTGCTTTCCTGCTGCTTCTTTAGTCGAAAATGATGTAAAATCTATGATACATAAAAAAGAAACTGTGGTGACCTATCTAAGGTGTTTGATACTGTGATCATTCCCTGCTTATACAAAGGCTATATTATACTGGGCTTGATCTTGTCACCATGTTGTGTTTCCATAGCTACCTGTCCGATTGGGTGTGCGAAAGTGTTGGACATTCAGTTTTGCAATGTGAATATGATAGCAAAAAGGTTTCTCAGGGCTCTATCCATGGACCAGTGTTGTTTTTCAGTTTTCATGAATGATGCTGTATAGCGTTGTTTCAATCTTTATACTGATGATACCATTAAGAACTGCAGACGCCATATATTCAGCTGTTGAAAAGTAAAAAAGTAAACTTTTCCAATTATTCCCAGAACCATCTGGTTGAACTGAAGTTGTTTTTTAACTGGAAAAACAAAATTGATGTGATTCACAAGACACGTGGTGTAAATGGGACAATCTCGCTAAAGTTAAGTTTCTGTATTTGATTATAAGCGTGTAATAAATGGTCACTAATCACAATCTATCCACATATCACTGGATACTGTATACCATTCTGCACTGCACTTCATTGCTGGTGATAGCTATGGCACACTGTGTGTATACTAAAGCAGGTTCGCCTGCCTTATCTGTCAGATGAACACCATCGGCATATGTTTATCTTTAATGGCCTTGTCGGACAACTCCCCACTTATCTGTCTTATCCACTGGTTTGTACTGTTCACACCCAAGGCAATCTTTCGCAGAGTAGGTTGGCATGTTCATGTTCCTTATGTCAATTCTTAACTCAGACAGACAGGTTTTTTGTAGTTGTTTTAATGCACAACATACCTGCAATAGCCTGAAGCTGTGCACATTAATAACAGTTGGGAGAATTCTGGGCTCTCATTTCAGGCTCACGTAATTGTGTTTACTCCTGTTGGACTTGTTTTATTCTGTTGTTTTAATATTAATTCATTCATTTTGTTTTCCTTTCTCTTCAGATTATTTTCTATTTGTTAATTTCTTTTAACGAAGTTAATTTGCACAAGCTAGGTCTAAAATTAGACGTCTGGGATTTTGACCGTGCCCCAGTTTGCCGTTTGTGTTGTTTACCGCTGTTACTGTTAAGTTATGTCAACTCAGTACACAGATGATGACTCCCATTTGTAGAAGTGTCCTGTGGGAACAAATCCAATGACTTTGTTGAAACTACCTCTTACGCAATCAACAGAGCTACTAGAACAAATGACTCGTTGGATTTGCATTCAACAAATTCATTACCTGATTTAGAAATATTAACTAATTAACACTATTTTACGCAATCAAACATCTTTTCATGCATAAAGCACTCTCTGGCATCTAAGACAGTTTTTTCTTAGATCGGCCAAAGCATCCACTTAAAAGAGGATGTTTGAATAACAGTCATCTTCCACTTGTTTGCTGTTCACACAGAGGCAGATAGCTTATAAATCATTGAGTATATGTGTCCACATTATGTGTGTATTCTGTGGTTTTAGGAGCAGCCACAAGGCAGAGGATGGACACTGAGTTCCTATGCTTCTATGAGGTAGTTAAACGTAGATTATGTATAGTGAGAAATACGGCTTGACAAATAATCTTTACTCTGATTTGCTATGTAAAACATGCATGTGCCGAACTTGTTACCAAACACATCTTCAGTACACTTATTAAAAAGGACAGGCTTTAACGTGTGAGGACAAATGATTAAGTCAAGTTTATTAAGTACTGCTGTACATTTTAACCATAGAAGCAGTTATAGTTTATCGTTTAGATTTCCTTGTTTGTTAACAATGAAGGAAAAAGCAACTTATCTATATCTCTAACCCAAATCCTAAATCCACATTAAGGGGAGGTAAATGTAAAAATGCATCCGTTTTGCCCTTCCGTCCACACTAAAATTGTGTTTGTAATCAACCAGCAACTGAGCTTTTCAGACACAATCTCAAAAATGAATAAACTTGAACACTGCATTTTCATGTTGCAGTGTAGATGAGAAAATGCTGATGTATGACTGACATATGATCCTGTATGACTGTCAATATTGGAGTTGAAAGTAGTTTGTGTAGAATACAAACAGAAAAGATGTGATGTGATCTGATTTATAATCACACTTGTTGTTTTGCAGAAGAACACAAGGAAAACTGCAAACGGGCCAAACAAACGTGACTTTGCATTCAATCTGGACAAAGCACGAGTGTGATGAAAGCCTGTCCTCTTCCTCCCCTGAGTTTAAAAACATCCTGATAAGAGACGTTTAAGCCTTTTAACAGTTTTTGTGTGAGCGGTCAACTTATCTCACACCAGTGTGTAGAGGAAACATCTTTACACCAAAACAGCATTTTCAGATTGACCTGGCTTTGTATGGATGTGGTCTCAGTTTCAGCAGTATAATCTGCCACAATACTTCTCTGTTTCTGGACGACACAGTCATCCACTGAATGAATCCCTGCCATTGAGTCTAAACAACTGTCAAGCCCTGATTGTCACATCAAGAGGTATGCTGCAAAACTCATGCAGTTATACAACTCATAAGGAAAAGTTAGATCACTAAAACAACATAATCATCTTAATCAGCATAACTAGCAATCAAGGCTCAATGATGTACATGGACTCATGAGCAAACACTTCCAATCCCAAAGATGTTTTAAACATAACCATGTGAGGTTGATTACTACCGTACCATGATCACTGACAGGCCTCGCCAAGCGTCTGTGACAAAAACAATGTGGATGAATGAGTGTGTGCACGTGAAGACAAATTACTTTGGTTTTCCAGGGCTAGGCTGTGCAACTGGTCTCGGACTGTGCAGCCAACAGAAAACACGCAACAAGTGTTCATGTCAATTGTGTGTACAGAGACAAAGATTAACACCACAGGAAGAGGAAGGTTCTGTACGTGTAGTTCAAGTGACATGAGTGGAAAGTATTAACCTTTGATTGTGTGTGTGCGTGTTAATCTCTTTATGAATTTTCACTGCCAACACAAATAACCGCAGACAGCAAATTGGCTAGCAAACACATCACAGGGCCAATTTCATATCTGCAGAAAATGTAATCTCATCACACTGTATCTGTGTGCTTGTGTGCGTATGTGATATCCTGACCCCAGTCTCTGGTGTTTTTATGTGAAGCTCTCTTGCATTATGCATTAGATGGTAGTAATGCATGTTTGAATGTGCAACCTGGAGAGTATTTATACCAAAGAGTAAACACGTAAAAGCCTATGTAACTGTTTTCCGTTCAACTTAAGGCATCATGGCTTTCTCCCACCAGATGCCAGATTTGACATCACAGCCAGCATCTCCATTTAGATCTACATCTCTCCTGTACAATCCTGCTCAACCTGGATATGCCTGCAGATATAGAGAGAAGATATTAAACATCCTCCATAAGGTGTATTTTCTTTTAAAATAAAGGGCCAAATCCATCTCAGCATAATCACTGAGTGAAATATGATAAAAGGCTTTCTCCGTGTTCCCACAGGGCAAGAAATGGAGAAGGTTAATGTGGTCATTCTGTGGATTGGAGAGGAATGGCTACAAGTACGGTAAGTGATTCAGTCATATGAATGAATTATGATTCCCACGATATGTATTGTTCATTACGTGGGGCTGAAATTATCATCATGGTGACTGCTGCGTGTGATGAGAAGACTGCTTACAGGAAATCCATCAGAGAGAAGATAAGACCACAAGATAAACCACTAACTGAATAAAACTACCATACCAAACAACATTTTAATATCTTAGCACTATTTACCATTCAGGCCAATGTGACAAATGATTACCGATCCACCAAAAAGCTCTCTCTAAGTATATTTACATGTAAGAAAAAAAAAAGACAAGAGGAACTTTGGGAGAGGCAGCCACGTGTGCAATCTCACAAATTACTGGAAAGTTTGATCTTTTCTATTTGACTGTAGAAAATGATAAAGAAGAGATTGTTGGAAAATATTTTATAGAGAATCTACAAAATAGCAGAAAATAATCTAGTGCAGCCTGGCTGATTCCACAAATTTAACATTGATAAATACGTTTTTCAAAGTTTGTTGTTTTGGTGAGAGGGAAACATTGAGGTCCAAAAATGGATCACGTGACAAGAGTGGAAGAATTTAAATCAATTAATTGTGTTTACAAGTCTTTCCAAGTTTTTCTCGTCGATCTCCTACTTTTTAATTTTGTGCCTGTCTGATACTGTAGGTGAGCAGGGACGCCCAAATAGTTTCTCTCCTTCTCAGTCTCGTCTTCCTCGCTCCATTCTGTCCTTGTATAACCGTATTGTGCTCGAGTCATCGGTTTTATTTGCCCTCCTGATGAGGCGGTGATGAAAGCCAGTGAAGAAAGCTGAAACTTGAGTCCCTTCCTCTCAGCAGTCTGCAACTTGTGCACAGCGGGTCTAAAACCCCTTATCTCACACCCAGCGAAAAGCAGCGCAAGGAGTGAGCGCAAGTGTCACTGCTATCGTCAAACTGCTGTAGGTGTCATTTTCACACCCAACGCCTGTGCGGTGTAAGCAGCAAACGCACTAGTTGTCCCATGATCTTAAAATGACAACCTTACTCAAAACGTGTGTCAGATTTAATGAGCGCGGTGTTCTGATGCGCTTTGTGGGTTCACTGTGCACTCTCTGCGGCGAGCATCTGTTTACCCTGATGTCTCGCACTGCGCAAGCCTTCTGGTGATGCCAGAAGACCAGGACACGCTCACCGCCACTACCAAAAGATTAGGTATGAAAATGATAGGGTATAGAATGAATGGCCTACGCGTTTACAGACTCAATTATGTACAGTATACAAATCGCGCTGTATTTTTGTGGGTATGACTTAAAATAAAAGGTCCAAATCTTCAACACCTTCCGTGATTGATTGAGAGCCTTGACAAAGAATCTCTCTGCTATGCCAAAGGTCTCGTCTGCGCCATACAAATAGCAATGACCCACATTCTCGCACCCCTGACTCTTAAAAGGAATGGCATGTGACGCACTTGCTCGATTTATGTTCATCCCTAAACACACCAAAGATTAATTGGGAGCCTAAATACTACCACTCTGCACCTTGAGCCTTATTGTCCCGTTTAAATATTAAAATGGACCAAAGTGCCACGCGCTGTAGTGTTCCAGACCACGTGCCATATTCTTAGACTTCAAGCACTTGGTTCTAATAATGCAGCCAGTGCCTTCGGGTGCTAATGTCACCAGGATCATTTCAAGGCCTAGCAAGGTGACCCAGAAAGGTGATGCATGCTGGGATATGCTCCAGAGGGTAATGAATGAGTGTTTGAGACTTCATTGTGAGAGTGTGTTTTGAATCAGTTTTGCCATCGGTTGTAAAAATGGAGCGCCCCTTGCATGGTAAGTAAGGGCGTAGCTTGTGCCCAGCTGGCATGAGCTCATCGTAATGTGGCGGATGTTATTAAATTAAGCAAGGTATTGCATTTAGCAATCACTGCAGCATTGATTGGGTACTTCCAGTCTCTGCTGAGACCGACAACATCATACTGTATATTTGCCGAATCACATCAAGCAGATTGCCCGGGAGTTTTAATGGGCAGAATATTAACCATTGGATGATTGGATGATGAGTCATGGGTGTGATGCATTTGTTCATCCATCCATCCAGTTACTTATTTTCCCCAACTACATTTTCAATTCACAACTGTGCAGAACCAGCCCTGCAGGTGGCCAATCAGGAGCCCACTCGATTGGCTCAAGCCTGATGACAATGGAACTGGACACCTCAAAGACTCCCTGGTTGTTGGCATCACTTCATGGATCACTTGGCTGACCTAATGTTTCAGGGTAAAACACTTAGTGAGGAAACTCACTAAACATATAACTTTGTGTATCACTTTAAGTGATACTCACCGAGACTACACAAAATTTAGTGATGTTTCTTGGGGAAAAATGCAGATTTTTTTCTGATTTATTTCTACCTAACTTATCCATTTACTTCCACGCATCAGAAAAGCCTATTTTTTGGACATGGAAAAGGTCCAAAAAAGGATCCAAATATCTGTATTTTAACCAACCTGTCACACACACACCAGCACAACACAATGTTTAGGAAGTCAATCACAATGCCTGTCCTTGTACATTTGTCCCCATACTGCCAAGATTGAAGATATTCAAACATTGCATATCACCACAGCATGAACACAGTCTCATAGGTATGAATGGTGCAGACATTTCCTGTCTACCACTTGGCATTACAACAAGCCACTGTCTATTGTATTATTGATGAATAGCTGCATTTTGGCATTATGCCACAAATGAGCAGATACAGAAATATCAGACTTTTCTTGTTGGTGGCTTTTGTGACATTTTGAAGTATATATGACAAGATTATTATCATGATTCTACAACTGGCGGTTAAATGATTCCAAAACTCTGACAAGCAAGGTGCAGTGTTTTGACTGAGTTACTGTAAACGTGTATCAGGGGAGCTGAAATTGGATTCTCTAGAAAGAGAATGGTGCTGCTCTGCAGGATTTGTACACACGGATACACAGAAATAGGATTTAAACACAGTTATATTGTTTATGCTGCATGCAGATATCTTACAGATATCAACTGAGAAATGATTAATTTCATGCCTCTATGTTTTGATTACGCAAAGCACAAAGATCAGGATTACTCTTTAATTACTAATCCTTTTAACTTTGTTTTACTTGGATGAGCTTTATTTATTATTAAAGGAAAGTTAATTTCCTCCACTTTCATCCCACTAATGCTGAAATGTGGAGAGAGTTAGCCTGGTCTCAGGGCCCTGGAAATTGTAGATATTCAGCAAACTGTTCAACAACACTTGAATCAGCCACAGTGGGATTCAAACCTCAGACTTTCTAAACTTGAGTAAACAACTGTGTAATAGAGTTTTTGAAAATTTTGACATGGAAACTGCCCAATTTGTGCACTCACCACACTGCGCTACACACACCAACCAATTCAACTAAAACCTCTTTCAGTTTGGCCTAATAGAGTCCTTTATCCATGATTAAAGATCAACATTAGTCAATTCATCTCAATTTCACCATTAAACTTATCTTGCTAAAAAGATCTAGATTTTACTTTTCCAATCTCTGTGGCATTCATGTTCTCATTTGTCTGATTTTAAGTTTTCTCATCTTGCATAAACTGTGTCTGGTGTGACATCCCCACGAAAATATCACATGACAAGGATGTCTGCATGCAAGTGAAGGATACCGCGAACGTGGTCACACACTCAAAACCTGACTCACGGGCAGACAGCCTCTCTCTTGCTTGATCATGCATTTCACAGGAACAATGCTAAGTAATATGAGGAATGTAAATATGTGACATCAGCTAACTGTGACAGTAGCATTTCGCATGGAATTGTTAGACTGGTTGTTACCAAACCTTCTGTTATTAGCCGATAACACCGTAAGAAAAAAAGGAAAAACTAAGGATTATCAACTAAACAACTTTATGTAAGTGTATGTATGTTCGGTCTTCTAACTTACCACTAGGGGCAGTGTGCAGATGATGAAGATGATGGTCATGAAGACCAGCAGGATAAGATGCTCCACCTCTTCAGCCACGGATATCATCCTGCGGTCCTTCTTTGCTCTACTGTTGACCATTATTGAGCCACCGTTCCTCTTCCGTCGTTGGTACATCCTGACCAGGTTTAACACCACAAAGCCATTGCACACCACAACAGCCACGACGAGTACTAGCATAACAGTGGCGTACAGGGTGGCGTACACCCGATGCACCTTTTTGTTTGGGTTCATATCGATGAAGCACCATGTCCCAGGGCAGTACTGCACGTAGACTCCAAAGCCCACAAAAGGAAGGAGGCAGAATAATGTACACAGCAAAAACACAAACGGGATTGTTATATAGGCACACTTTTTGGTGATAATGCGGCTGTACAGGTAGGGGTGCCCAATAGCAAGGCATCTCTCCAGTGCCATCATGAAGAGGAGTGACATGGTGGCCAGACTAAAGAAGGTCATACTGACACCAAAGTATTGACACACACTGCGCGGGTCAGAGTGTGTCATTCCCACTAAGGTGGTGTTGAGTGCATAAGACACCTGTACTATAGGACTGATCAGGCAAGTCCCAGCCAAGTCCGTAACCACCAGCGATGTAACAAGGATGTGAAACAATGAATGTCGGAGCGGGCCACCGCTTCTCATCTCTCTACGTCGCCGGATTTCCAGAATCACCAAGGCGGCTACGTTGCCAAAAATGCCTGCACCAAACATAATGGCGCTAATGAGAGGGCTTTCAAGGGCGTCGATGTTGATCTTGTCGTGGCATGTGTCATTTTCTTTGTAAGACATGGTTGAGAGATGAGGAGGTTGCTCCACTTGCAAAAAATCAGGTAACCTAAAACATATTTGCGTGAATGTCTTTGATGTCAGTGTCTGCATCCATCCTGTTTAAACAAAGAACAGTGAGATAAGGAACGTTTTAAAAAATAACATGTGACAGGAGCAATGTGACCTCATGTTTCTATTCATTAAAACTGTAGGTTTATTTGCATGTTTAAAATGTGATTATAATCTGATGGAGGAAATAAATTCTTTCCAAACAATAAGAAAACATCCGAATGTGAATTAAACCTGCTTAACCCAAAGTGATCTCATTTTAAAACTGATTTAGATTGAGTGTTGTAAAGCGTAATGGATGCACTCTACTCATACTTGGATTACACGCCACACTATGTACTATGTTTGGACGTCATGTACTGTATGTTTGGAGAATGGCAGAACCTTATTCGTTCTTTCCATTTTTTGCCCAAATCGTATTCAGTAATTGTATTGAGTAATCAGAGTATATTGCTGGGCGGTTTCTGTTTTTTAACTTGTCCCCCGTGATGGTAGGAGGGTTGCAATATGCAGCTTTCACATCCTCCAAATCTAATCTCTTTTATTATAATTTGCAAAAGATGTAGGGCAGAAGTCACAGGACCATGGTATCTCAGACACTAACAATTTGCAGCATATAATCCGCTGTTTGTGCATTTTCAAAAGTACACTAAATCTGTTTACTTGATTGGCCCCATTGAGAGCCTGCATCGTTTGGGAAGGATGTCACGTTTAGTCTTCTGTGTTATTTTGTAAGGGTAATTTGACAACAAATTAGTCAACAAATGTCAAAAAATTCAGCTCTAAGTTCATATTTGCATCCAGACCAAGACTTTTTCTGACTTTACTGACCCCTCTGATACAGAAACTGACAAGCACATCTTCCTCTTAAAAAACAGAACAATCTGCACGTACTAAGAATTCCCTAGATGAAATTCTTCTCAATTATGAGTCTTTGAGTTGCGAAATCTAAAACTGTTCCCGTTTTGTCTGTCCGGCTGACATATATCAGCTGACAAGCTACAGGACAACTTTTGAATCTGGTTTTCTGCTGCATAACATAAATGTCTGTCTATCTTAGTCAGCCAACGTCGTAGTCAGAAAACGTGGCATCCCCCTATTGTGTGTATTCTGTAATCTGTTCCACTCTTTATACACCTACTTTCACTGGGTGTGTAATTTTCAAATTAATGACTCACCTACAGTGACGCTAAGATCTCTGGTGAATTAACAACGTGGTAATGCCTGCCACGGTTGGAGCCTCCAGACAGACCATAAAAACAGGACAAATCTGTTTTTGTCTGTCCGTAAACACACTCTGAGCGCCAAAAGATGTGTCAAAGTCAATTAGATAGGTAAGAAATGTAGTGTGAATGAAAAGAGACGACTTCTGTAGGGAGAATTCAAACATTCCCTTAGATTATTCACTTGGCCTGAGTTTCATTGTTTAAAATCAGTGCGTTTCAGATAGAGGACAGCAACTTGCTGCGTCTGTTTAAACAAGTAAAGCGTAATTACAAATTCGGCATATAAGTGATCAAACAAGAACGTCAAATTTCAAGTTAAGTTTCGCTGCTGTATCACACGCTGTGCTCCCACCACTGAGTAACATTGTTTAAACATGCGCAAAAGTTGTTAAACTTTGCATTTCGTTACAAAGACTAATCCCTTGTCTTGTTGTATGTAAAGCGTCAAACCTCCAGCTTTAAAAATCCCTCTGCTCTGACGTTTGAATATTATTTACAGTGGCTAAAAGAGCAACATACCACTGCCGCGTTATCTCAACGGAGTTTTGAATTGTGGATCCTCGCTGTGGGCAACAGCTGTCACTCCGCATGGAAAAGCATCTTTTTCCGAACGGTTCAGGGCTCACCTTTCCTCTCTCTCGGTCAGCGTGGCGTGGACGAAAACACGCGGGTTTCATTCGCAAAGTCGGCTTGTATGACAGAGTTCAGCTGGCGTCTCTGTTTTAAAGGCGCAGTGGTGCGGAGACGCGGTGTGGTGAGACAGGCATGAATGAGCTCGGGACGTAGACTGATGCGGTGACGTCACGCGGCCCTGGACACACCCACCCGGTGCAGATGTGAAGCAGGGTCATACAAACTGTGAAAAACCCCCCCGGAAAGAATCAGTTTTCACTCTAAACAAAGTATGGGTGATGTGTCTTTTACGCAACACAAAACCTGTAAGTAGGAATCAGTCTCAGATTTTATGGTAACCGATCAATTGATCAATAATGAATGAGATTGTGTAGAGAACCACGTTGCCTCTGCATTGTGATATTATTTAATATTTATTTATTCTTTGAATTTAATATCGGTTTCTCTGGTTACTTTTTTAGGAGTCCGTGGTTCTCAAACTGTGGCACAAGTGTCTGCTGGGTCGTTTTAGTGTTATTTTGTTTGTTTTCATGACCGTCATTTTTTTTATCTGCACTTTCCTGCGCTATCTTCTCAGCCAGCATGGATCAGATCTCTTTCAGATTTTTTACATTAAATTTTCTTTTACTTGTGTGAGTCTCCTTAATTAATATGTTGAACACGAGTAAAATGAATAGATAATTTAAAAAATTTTAAGGCAAAAAGTAATGACTTATTCAAAGGACTTTTTATTGGATTTTTCACATTGGTAACCATTGACCAAAAACATAAATTTATAGAGATATGTTTTTTTAAAAGCTAAAATCCATTGCAGTAACACTTATCTATTTCCTTTCAAATTCCAGATGTGTTGAATATAATTTTATACAGATTTCCAGAGAATTCACTTTTATATTTTGGTATCTTTGGAAACATTGGTTATTTTTACTAGAATTTAAGATAAATCTCTAGTGAAGCCATTGGTAGCCACATCAGAGTTTAAGAGGTCAAATTAAGATGTTTTTTCACAGGTATTTCATATAATATCCTAAAACTGGCTGCTTTGCATGCGTTACCGTCATCTTTTAATCTTCATCTTGGCCTCCATTTGTTGTTTAGGTCTTACAGACCTCACTAGCTGTTTCTGGAATTGGTAAAGTGAACATTAATGAATTTGTTCTGATGAGGTACTTGAATTTTAGTAAGATTTTGTTTGTAAGGCCCTTTCCCACATTCATGACCTCTTTCATGACCTCCACTTACTTCTAGCTAGCTTCTAGCATGACTCTGTTTAATCATGTCCTGTACCAAAAAAAACGTATTGTTGTTTGTTCTTTAGGGTGTGGTTTCGTGGCTCAGAATAGCTTTTACAATTAAATAATGCATTCAAAAGTGTTATTAGTGCTATATGTAATTTATACTTCCACCATTTCACTCATATTTCAAACAGATCAAATGACAAACTGGATCCTAAATAGGAAGCTAGCACAAGCTAAAAGACTTGAAATGTGCTTTTGATCAGGTCCATTAAATTATTATTATTGTTATGACTAGTTCACCATTTGGCTTCTGTACCTTCCTTATTCTCACTCATTTCACATGTTTTACACAATCTTGGCTTGCACCGGCATAATGCTGAATTTACACAACATCCACACACAACACCCTCTGGATACATGAACCCTGTACTGCCCTCGTTGTTGCTCCTGTGTGTCCTTTATTTGCCTTTCCTTCTGTCCTTGTGATTGCTCTCGCTGTCTTTTTTTAGATCAGTTGCCTCTGACACTGTTGTTCCTCAGTCAATATTAGCCACCGATTACCTTACAGAAAATAATTATTTTCCTTTCCTTTCCTTTCCTTTCCTTTCTTTTCCTTTCCTTTCCTTTCCTTTCCTTTCCTTTCCTTTCTATCAATTGATGAAATAAAACTTAAAATGCAAGAATAATGTGATTATTCCGACCCTATCCATCTATTCTCGTTATTTATTTAGAATCGGTGTAATTATCAATTATGGTTTTAATCCACAAACATCTGCACTTAGGTAAGTGGCATTTCGAGGCTTGGCATAAATTAAAGTGCTGACAGTCTCTCTCTCTATCTCACACACACACACACACATACTGCTAATAGCCTATCTTGAATCATTGATGAGGTCATTGATTTCAGTGAATATCTAAGGTCACAATGTAGAATATCTGTTAGTGGCCCTATTGAAATACTAAATACTAAAAGCTTACATGAATGAGTAGAGAAGCATAATTTTATTGGACTTCAAATATAATGAAATAATATAAAATGAAATGAATATTCATATGAAATTTTCAAATGACTATATCATTTATCAGAGTGTGAAAAAAGCATTCAACTAGATGTAGACAACGTGATTATAGCTTTTGGGTTTGAGTAGTTGAATTAAGTTGTTACTTTGGTGTTGCCGCCACCTGTAGGTTTTTCTTGGTAATTATTTCAAGTCAATGAATGGGTAATGGAGTCCACTTTGAGGCAAACCGTTCAGTTGTTATAGGGTTTCAAGGACTTTGGATGATTTATGGAATGTGACACGTAGCAAGATTCGCAACCCATTAGATTGTGGTTGTACCACAAACTTCTATTTTTTAATTTAAAAAACATTATTACAAGGTTTTTATATTAAGCTATAACATTTTCACTCTTTAAAATAAAGCTTTATGAAACATTTTATGGACATATCGAAGTTCCTTGGGAACAGCACCCACCAATCCCGATACATCCGCCAGTCCAGTAGGTGGCGGTAATGCGCCAAGTAGGTGGCTTGGCAACCGCGGTGAAACGACAAGTCGTTGGAGTAGTACGGTAAAAGTTACGATGAAGGGGTGAAAAAGCTGTTGGAATTCGGGTTCAGAGGAGCCAGAGCTACAGCTCCAGTTCCAACAATTAACACAACACATAACACAGATAGGTAACGGCAACAAACCCACAAATAACATGCCGCACTCACATTACACAATATAGATTCAAAACAGACAGGACAAGTCCATCGTCATATTTTTACACAGTCACTGCTATGATTAGCCTCATTAGCTGGTCATAAACACAATACATATAAATGATAAATAAATGTATTAAAAAACACAAGTACAGTACAAGTCTAATAGTCCAATGAATACACTAAAACCAGTGGTGAATAGTTACAAAATACAACCGAAGTTTGTTGGATTAAATTGTATAAATCCTTTTTCATGCAAAAAGTGTTGAAACAGAACACTTCAATAGGACTCTTAACTTATTTAATACGTCAAAAAAGTTCACGCTCATCCTTAAATAAAGTTTGAAAATCTCCATTCAAGTGAATGGTACATGCCTGTCCTTATGTGAAATATGGGTAGCCATTTTTCGTGTGGAGCGTTAGCTGAAATAATAGTTTTGTTGATCTGAAGACTATCACAAAGTATAAATGTTACTGTGAAAATGAGAAATTTTTATTTATTACCTTTAACTTTACTTTCATTAATTAAGTTCAGTCACTATAAATACTCCTGATACTTGAGTAAAATGAACAACATCGGCAGCATGACTTTAATACAAGCATGTTTTCTGACGGGTCATTTTTACTTGTAACTTAGTAATTTATAAATGAGCTATCTGCACTTTTATCTAACTTGAGTAAAAGTACATCACCCCACCCCTCAAAAAAGAAAACAGAACCAAGGTTAAATACTATCTGGCCTTGGAAGGGGCAATGTGCCATTGCAAACACTAGATGGCAGACAATGTTAAGGGTTTTAGGACTATGTTTCACCCTCCAACGAGTGAATTAAAGTGTTTGGTACATGTTTGGTGGATACAGTTAGCAGCGCAATTAAATTTACTCTAGATATTTGAAGTCTTGACACCTTCATTAATAATAATAATTTATTTGATATGTCCAATAAATAGTATAAATATTCCCATAAAATCCTCTAACAGTATAAGAAAAACAATTTAATCATATGAATTTGTCTGTGTTTGTCGGTGTGTGCGTGTGTGCACGTGCATGTGTGCACGCCTTTCTCTTACAAGCCTCTCTGTGTGTCTTTTTCATTGTTGTGAAACAGATAGAGTTACATCCGGATTAAAAATGCTCTATTTGTCTTCTATATAATGTGAGCCAGATGTTACTTCCACCTCTGTCCTACTGTCAGTCAAGCCACTTCTGACCAATCAGAGTGGGCCTAAACTCCCCCCACCAAAAAAACCCAAAACTCCTCCTTCCCTCCCTCCTTCACGGAGTGTCTGGGAGGCTCAGTGGAAAGGAGGAGTGATTCCGATTTCTCTCTCTTTCTCCCTCTGCTCTCTCCTTCTGCTCTCGCTGCAGAGCTGCTGATTGAACCCAGCTCTACAATGGAGAGAGGGCGATTGCTGGCTGTGTGTGTGCTCTGCTGGTGCTGCAGTGTGTGTGTGGTTACAGCCATACAGAGAGCTGATTTGTTCCCTTATGGCTCTATGAGTGGAGATTTAATTTTGGCAGAGGGCGATGATGAAACCTCCAGAGTGCTGACCCTGCCCAAACATTTCTACTTCTACAACTCCTACTTCTCCCAGCTTTATGTAAGTAAAACTACAGAAAGTGATTGATGCATGGTCACTCGTGTGCTGATAGGCATATTGATCACGAATATGAACTCTACTGTGATCCAAAATCCTGCATAGCAGACCAGCTTACAACAACTTACATGGCAACTTACAATACAACAGCTGTCCAGTGAGCTTTAGTTTAGTGAGTTTAGTGTGAATTAACACTATAAAGTTTTCTCCACTCTCCACTCCACTGTCCAGCTGTGACAGTGATAGCGTCTTCAATGCATAACTGAAGGGGCTCCGGAGGTTTATTTTTGTGATTTTGTGAATAATTGTGTTGTTTCAGGAATTTCTGATCGTGCAGTGGGAGTATGTCACAGGGTTTGTGTAGTGCTTCCTAGGATTTTTGAGGGAAATCCAGGGGTCTGTGGGCTCTTGAATAGTACGTGGGGGGATTTTCAGAGGTTCATTAGGAAGTTGTAGGTGTTGACAAAAGAGTTCCTTGAGTTTAATGGGGTTCCAGTGGTCCACAATAGTGTTCTAATAGTTTCTGGGAGGATTATAGGATATTTGATTGCTTTGTAAGGATTCATCAAGAGATTCCAGGAGTTCTTAAAGGAGTTCTGAGGCTTCATTAAGGGCTCGGCAAGCCTGTGATGGTTTCCTAGGTTTCCTTACCTCAGCAAGAATTAATTAAATTGGTTTTTTTTCTTTTATTTAAATGTGTTCTCGAGTTGGGTTGAGGACGCATACGGCCACAATAATACTGATTGTCTGAATTATCCAAAGGTGCTCTGATTAACTGTGTGCAGATACATGCTCAGCCACACTAAAACATGCACCAAACTCAAGGTTAAATTTTAATTTTATTATTCTAGATTAAGCTGCTCAGTTGAAGCAGCTGGACTCATTTGGTGGTTTCTTTCTGTCTTTCTCTCCTAGGTGGCCACCAATGGTATCATATCAGCCCAAGACTTGCCGATGGAGAAGCAGTATGTTGATGATGGCTTTCCTACAGATTTCCCAGCGGTTGCCCCGTTTCTGGCTGACATTGACACCAGTGGAGGTCGAGGACAGATTTACTACCGGGTGACCGAGACCCCCAGCGTACTTAACAGAGTAGCCCAGGTCTGTGAGATTCTGCTATTGCCCAATTGAATGGAGATTTAAAGAGGAATTTCACACAAAATTGATCAAATTTGCCTTTACCTTATTATCATTGCTGCCATTTGTTTAAATAAAATTCCACATGTTGTTCTTAATAATTCTGCTTATTTCTAGACATATTAAAAGCATGTTTTAATAAATACAGCTAATGACTGGCATGATACATCAGCTGATTGAAAGGAATCCTTTCTTATTTTCAGTTTTCATCCATTAGTTCATTCCATCGTCTCCACCCTTCTTTCCTGTTTTTTTCCTCCTTCTTTCATTCATCCATTCATTCATTTTCACATTCAGGAAGTACATAGAGGTTTCCCAGATGCAAAGTTCACACCCACTTATGCTGTGGTGGCAACGTGGGAGAACGTTGGGGCGTATGAAGAACAAGCTCACACCACTGAACCAACAAACAAGGTAAGAAAAAATTAGGACCCAGTATCCAACCCACATACCCCTTGATTTTTTGTGGTTTTGTGAGACACACTGATTGTAAATCACCCAAATTCCTGAAGGTTGTGCATCGACTGTAATCTGCCTGGGGTGAGGGTTCTATTTGTAATCCCCCTTGCCCTCCCAACCTGCCTCTTAACCCTTTCAATAAGTCAGAGGTCATCTTTAAGGGTCATCAAAGCATCCCCCACTCGTTATCGCTCTCTTCTCAGACACACAGACGTGTAAGTGTTCACGCTCCCATGCTCTGTTGGACATCACTTCCTCTGCTGCAGTCCCTCCCTGTCAGACAATATTACCAGTTAATAACGTGGTTTACCATTAAAACAATTAACCTCAACAACACAGTGATCGTGAAAGAGTCATATCCTCTGATAAACAGTTGTTCTTAGGATAAGTCGACTCTTGTTTATCAGATCTGGGAAAGACTCCAAAGAAATCTCGGCCTCCTGAACTTATTGATCAAGCTGTGCTTTGTTGTTACTTGTTCGTAACATGTGGCATGGAGGGATAGAGGGAGCGACAGAGTAAAGGCCAAACCACAGGGGATCCCTCTCATCCCTCTATCATCTGTGTTTGACCTTTTTCTTTAACTCTTTAGCATCTCTTAAGAGGCTTGTTTTGTTATTTAAAGCGTCTGCCGTGGCAGATTCAAGCGGCCTGCGTCTAAAGCCTGGATCTATGTTCCGTCTGATAGCATCACCCTTTGAAGTGATTAGCCCCAGAGGTGCTGGGTGGGGTGCTTTGGGGGTGGAGAGGTGTGTGAACTGATTAAGTCAAAGTGTGTGTGTGTGTGTGTGTGTGTGTGTGTGTATGTGTGCTTGGAGGAAGGGGGTAGACTGTGCGGTGTCTGGGGGCCAGGAAGAGTAACGATGGGTTAAAGAGGGTTAACCTTATGAATAAGTGTGCTTGTGTTTTCAGGAGAACTACTCTTGCAGTAGCCATTATCAAAATTGGGAAGTAATGGTTTTACCATTAACCTGCAACACACACCCTGTTGTATTTGCCAATGACCAGAGCCATTGACAGAGAGGATTAGACTTCTGTAAATCATAAGACATTTTTATTACAGTTTGGGCACAGTTTACTTAACAACATGTTGTCTATCCAGCTGTCAGTGAACTCTGTCATTTATGTATGCTTTTGCACTATTTATCCACAACCGATGTGAAGGCCAACATTATAAGCCATATTTTACAGCTGCAATACATACTTGCATTTACTAATATTTTAATGGTCACATAATCTCTCTGAACATCTGTTTTTTTATTTTTGTCTGGATGCCCAGAATGGTCAGAATAAAGTCTAAATGTTGTCATCTCTGGCTGTATAATGAAAATGCTCTGTTGGTAATTAAGGGATAATCTCACCAAGGCAAAGTACGAGATTAATTATTAGGTTTTTTTGTTTATAGAATTAAATGTTTGTGATGTCGAGTCTACTTTGAGGTCCAATATGAATTGTACAAAGTAGGCAGGATGAGGTGTGAGGATTGCAGGATTTGGTTTATTCACACTGACAGACCTTTCCTTAGTATTTTGTTTACATGCACACACATTCCGTAATCAGCATCGCAGCAGTCTCATGAAGACAAAATGGGACGTCATACATGTGGCAGAACAAGCGCCATCAAGCCTTTTCTCACGCCCATGCTGCAATGTTGTTAAGTTCTCATTCCGGAATCAAATTGTGTGTGAATTGCATTCACACACGTTGTTAACTTGGTATCCCCCAATTTGCAGGCACATTTTGGAAAAAAAGACATTTTAAGTCAGGCAGCTAAATTGACTTTATCTCCTCTAATGGGTTCTTAAATGTTAGCATTTGGAGGTGCTTCATGGGAAAAACTTGGAAGAATGGTGTAGAGTGACAAAACCAGCCACTGTCCTAATACAGGTAGACCACCAACCATGTAATTTGAAGCAAATGTGACCTCCCATGTAATTTAAGATGTACAATGTGATTTACTGGCCACAGCCAAATGAGTCTAAATGGATAAATTAATGGACTACCCTGTTGGATGTGGCCTCTTCTCTTCTCTCACACAGAACAAAGCACAATAGGAACTATTGTTTCTATTAGTGTTATTTGTTGTTTCTGGTTCCACCCCCCCTTGTGGCAACACGATGGGCGTCCTTACCAGTTCAAAGGGGAATTTTTCACTTTAATAATATCTTATTCCAGCGATATATGAGTCACATCAGTGACCAGAGACTGAGGCATGCGCGCAAGAACTGTAAGTGGAAGGTGATTGTGTACATGTGAAGTTAAATTGGACACAGAAGTGAGACAAACTAAGTACAGTTTTGGTCTTGGTCCACGGATTTGTAGCTCCGGGACAATTGGGCATCTTGACAGACTTTAAGATGTAAGAAATGTGGCCGTGGTTTCAGCCACCATGTGCTTTTGACGTCAAGTTAAAACATGAGACTCATTAAAAAGTTGAATTGGAGTGACAACAGCTAAATAATGACTGGACTGCCCGGCCACAGGCTGTGTGTGTGCGCACGCGTGCACGCCAGTTCCCACGCTGTAGGTAGTTCCGTTTGTAGCACTCTGGTGAAGCTGGCAACTGGTCTGCAGCTGCTCTCTCTCTCTCTTTCTTTCTCTCCCTCTCTCACTCACTGACTCACCCGCCTCTCTCTCTGTCTGCTTGCAGCTGTGCTCTGGCTGGAAAAACTGGCAACCAGCAAACAAGTGTACCCCGCCTCCCACACACACATCATCACTTCACTCTTCCTCTCTTGTGTCTCTTGTCCCTTTGCACAGCTGAGGCCGCCCGCAGAGGAGTCAAACTCATAATTATTACACGATTCACAGTACTTGTTACGTAACATTGTATGCTGAGTCATTTAGTCTAAACGCATATTAAGATGAGTAACCAAAGCGACTTCATCTTGAGCAATATATGTAAAATAAATATCTAAAGGTCATCTGACCCACTCATTGCCACTAATACTTGAGCTTACACCTAAATGACCAATTGGTCTTCTGCTGCGTTATGGTCACATTTGGTCAGTCACATTTGTATACTTTATCAGTGGATCATTTCCTTCCACTTAGCTTGTCTCGCAATAGCTGAAGAAAATTAGTCACAGATGCGTTCCAGTATTCAGCAGAAGTTGATATCCATTAAAATGTGTAAAGATATAAAGAAATACATAGAATTGTTAAGAATATTGACTGTTTTGAGAGAACAGGCAGAGAAATTCACACAGTGATTTTTTTTCCCCAGGTTCATTTACCATTTATTTTCTCCAGCCCAAAGGGCGAAATGGTTGCGTTATACATCAAACTTAAACTAGTCAAATCCTGTAACATCAAGAATTTTGAGTTTACGAGTTATAAACATGACTTTGGCAGCCTTTCGTTTGCGATGTCAAAGTTGTAAATATGGAATTTCACAGTATTCTACACCACTGAAATACAGAAATATTTACCCCCATGCTTTGCAGATTTTCTGGCAAAATATGGACCCAAAATCTGGCCAGCTGCTTGTTTAGGGTTAATTAAATTGCGCACTATGAATTGTGAAATGTGATGGGAAAGGGACATCTTTTGGGATGTTGATGTAGACATTGGCTTTTTTTAAGCCAATGTCAGTTAGCAGCAATGCTAGTTTTAAGCTTGCTAAGAATGCTGGCAACTCTTGGCTCTGTTATACAAACTACCTCTGTCATTTTAAACAGCAGCAATCCAATCAGTCTCAACAGTGCAAAGAGTCATCTCTATTTTTCATCACTGAAGTAGAAATGTTAAGTTAACTCTAACATACAGTAGTAGTAATGGAACAGTGTTGCCACACTCACACTCATAGACAAACCTCAGCAGACACTGATGATGTTACCACCAAGACCTCTAAGAGGCAAAACGACCCAGACAAAAAACATTTGTTGGTCCTGGAGACAATTAGGGGTCGTGTGTGTGAGTGTGTGTGTAGTCTGCCGTCTGACACCCTCACACCAACCCACAGGCTGTTTGTCACAGCTTTTTTAAGGGCATTCTCTTACACTGGCCAGACAGACACTGACACGCACACACACAGTGTTTGAGAGCCTTTGATGTGTTTTGGCTGCAATTTGTTGTTTGTCGTCTTTTAGCTGAGAGTCTATAAAACACACCAGACCTATGAGTAACACACCCACTCAAATACTAAGACACAGAGACATCGAGAAATGCATCCTTGGCCATTTTATGTTGGTGTTGTCTTGTAAATTTGCTTGCATTAAGGGCAAAACACACCTTTCCTTTGTCTTTCCATCTCTCTCCACAGCTATGGCCTATCCCTGCCCCTCCACCCATCCTTTCATCTCTCTCACGCTATCTCTCTATACCTCTTGCTCAAACTTCCCCCTTCCTCCTTGTGGTTCTTATCCACTCCCTCCCCGCACCTCCTAGGAATTAGGAATAGTAAGTGGAGAATATGGAGATAACAAAGAGAAAATGGTGACACTTCGAAGGTGTAAATGTTTTTAAAAAAAAAGTGGATCCCCCTTGTAGATAATTGACTTAAAGAAGAATGAAAGAAACAAGGGGGAGAGACAGAGAAAGAGAGAGAGACCCCCTCCTCAGTAATTATAAAGAGCCTGGAGGCTACAAAGTGCTCCACACCCACACACAACGAGATAGTTTAAAGACGTTAGTGTAAACAATTACACACATACACACACACACACACACACACACACAGATCACCACATGGTGCGGCTGAGATGGGCATAGTTAGGGGGAAGGACATCTGTGTATGTGTGTGTGGAATATTGTAAAGACGTCTGGCTTGCATGTTGTAACATTGTTGCAAAGGATGTCCACATACACACACAACCACACACAGGAAGACAGCTGTAGAGATCAACATCTGGCCTGTGGGTTGAGTAACCGAGGTGTGTGTGTGTGTGTGTGTGTGTGTGTGTGTGTGTGCAGACAATGTGATTCAGTCCCAAAAGAAAACAACATGGGATCAGTCTTCATTCAGTAAATCAGTGTTTCTTCGGCAGAGGTTTGGGAGGAACTGTGGACAGAACGACCCCGCGCACAAGTTTCTCAAATATTTAGATAAGAAAGCCTTTCAGTTACTTCACCTCTAATATTTCATTGTGAAAAGTCATCATATTTCATTTATTTAAAATAAAAGCGCTATCGTAAAAATAGTTACCAAGACACATCCATTTTTCAAACATTGGCTATCTGTGTCCATACTTACACAGCACATCATGTATATTTTTAGAACAGTAGAATACCATCAATTCCATTTCATCTATATATCTTCCAATGTAGACAAATTATAGGACTACAGTGTACACAGAAATATGAGTTTCCAAAAGGTTCAGCTAGTTATTTTTAAACCCACAAGCTACAACATTTTTTCCAATTATTATATTCCGCTCAATCCTCTAGAGGCTTAAGATATTTTTTAGTTTTTTTATTAACTAAAACAAAAAACAAAAAAGTTGCACTGTGAAATGAATGTATTAAATGGGACGAAAAAATTATGCTAAAAACTGATACTGGATGCTTGTCAGAAACCAAAATGTTAACTATTTCAGTAACACAAAATATAGCAAACTATTTTTATGGAGCAACTCTTTCATTGAGAATTGCAAGACAAAAAGTTTGCAGTAATCAATTTGTCAACTGAAAAATGACACTTCTAACACAACACAAAAAGCATCTTGGGCTTTTACATGTCTCATACAAATATTCTGTATTTTCCGGACCTGAAAGAGAGAGATAGAAGGCCATTTGCTGAGTGTGACAAACCAAAGAAATCATCGTGTTAACGTGGATCAAAGGGAGGAAGTCAAAAGGTGCCTCGAACTGTTGCTTCTCAGTGTTGTTTGATTTAAAGGCATCTTGAATAATAGCGGATGTAGGTAAAGTATAATGGAGTGAAAACCGATTAAAATATTATATTCAGGATGGATCAGGATGTGTTTACAACTGCACTGTCGTCATTCAGTTCCTCCATTTAACTCATTACCAAATATGCGAAATAGCTGGCTGTAAATCCAGATATTTAGGTCAGTGTGTCAATAAGGAGGAGGAGGAGGGTGTGAAGTCTAAACATGAATTCTGGAGAGTGACAGATGAAAGAGGAAGAGGAGGAGACAGGGAAAAGAGAGGAGGTGCGAGGAGAGGTGTGAAGTCTAAATATGAGGACTTGGTGTTGAAATAATTTGGATGCTGGCTGAGCCGATATCTGCACACAGAGAAGAAGACCTCATTCCCCTGAAAATTACTATTAAGCAGTATTTTATACCAGTAAGGGGCTGCTGGCCACCATGGAGGGCAAATTCAGTGCCTAATCCAACACGAGGGTACTCAAAATATACGTAATACGGACGTGATGAAGAAGTCATGCTTATTTATTGGTTATTATTTGCCACTGGGCGCATTAGACAGTTGAGTCAATTTTATACCTTGTAAGAAAATTTGTTGACTTAAAAGTTGACTTGTAGTTAAAAAAAATAAAATAAACACCCGACAATTGTGACTTTGAAAACAATGACTTGTGACTTCAAGTCACCTCTCCCAAACTAAAGACTAAAAATCATGCAAATATTATAGATTTATTTTGTTTGTTTTTTAATATCATGTTGATTTATCAATGTCTTGAAATGGTGTTGCAAGTTGGGAAGCACCAATTTTCTAACATTAAATTCCAATCGAACAGCCAATAAAGTCGTTTGTACAACACGTGAATTTAATTGTTAATGCAACATGAGTTAAGTAGTGATGAAACAAGTTTTACTCATATTGTCTCTTGTGTTCATTTCTTCCTCAAACACCCTGGGTTTGCATGTACCACTTGACTATTTGGTATATTCCACCTTCCAGTTAGCATTGGAACGCGGGAGTGGTCCCAACTTGGTCATATGCACTGTTCGCAGCAAATTATAGGCACGCACTGGCCATAATGATTACCACCCTCTAAAAGCTCTAAAGACAAGGAAATATTGCCCCCAAAAAGCATCAGGATTGAAGAGCTGAAAGAAATCATTAAAGGCAATTTAAAAAGAGATCCTTTCTCCATGAACAGCCAGGTGTGACCTGGGAGCCACAGGTGGGGAAGCTGGCAAATTACCAAGCGGCAAAACAAAGATCACCTTATGTTGCTGCCATATCATTCCATGTCACAGACCTTTTTTTTACAGCAAAATGTTTATTACTGCTCACCAGCTGCACTGAGGCAACGGTGGGCGGTTAATTTTAGTTTTCTGGTTCCTGTTATTAGTGTTATTATTCAGTTGCAGAATGACGCTCTCTCTCTTCTCTCTAGGTTAATACGTTCCAGGCAGTGATAGGCTATGATGAGATCGACTCTTATGTTCTCTTCCTGTACCCTGAAGATGGCCTGAACTTCTTCAGCACACCACCCAAGGTAAACAAATCAATGCAGAGCATTGATAGACCCTTCAGGTGTTCCACTGTCAGGGCCCTGGTTTTATACAAAGACACTGTTAGTTTAATTAGTTACACTGTTGCTTTCCTGTTTACCTCTAGGAATCATACAACGTTGAGATAATGCTACCTGCCCGGGTTGGATTCAGCAGGGGAGAAGTCACATATCTGATCTTTTCTCGAGCGGAGGGGCCTCACTACAGCGTCACCAGTGACGAGCAGAGTGTTAAAAATCTATACCAGTATGTAATGTAGCTTTAAAGTGATAATCCTTAACTTTTATTGTTTTCAAAATGTGGTTCATTCAAGTGATTTTTTGTCTCCATGTGCATATCTGTAAAAAAACAAAACAATTAACGAATGGTGTCTGACCTGACATTAATAGGAATATGATTCAGGCAACCCTGTGTGACGACAAAGTTGTCGACTTAAATGACATAGTGAAGTTACTAAGGTTATGTCTGCTTGTGGTACCCTGTTTGGATAAATAAACATAAAAGACAATGGCAAAAAATACAAGGAAAAGGGAGGCTCAAGTTTCCAAAATTTAAAAACACACCCCCCATTTAGAAGAAGGCATCAAGGTACGTAGGTATCAAAGTAGGTTGTCATCGAATAAGTGCTGATGGTAAAAATGTAAAATTAAGGATTATCACTTTAATTTCCCAAATGTCCCTAAAAATGTCCCTAAACTGACATAAATAACAACAACTGTTTCCCCACATCTAGGGTTGGTAACACAGGAATTCCAGGTGTTTGGCTTTTCCACACCGGGAACCGTTACTCTTTTGACAACATCGTCCCTGCATCTGTTGTGGGTCTCCTTGTAACTCCGCCCCCTGGAAGCCGTGACGTCTCCCTGGTAATATTTTTTTTTCTGTTAAATTTCTGATTGATTTAGTCCAGATTTATTTTTGTGGTTGAGAATGCAATTTTTCATAGATGACTCCTCGCTTTCCTTCCCCAGGACACCACCACCCCTGAGTACGCTGAGTTTGAGGAGTATCCAGACAATACCTTCGACCCTGACAATCAAGAGGAAGAAGATGATTATAACCATGGGTTCCAGCCATCTACTACTGAAGAGAACCACCAAGAGTCCCTTCAGCCAGAAAGACCAGAGCCCCCGTCTTCTCCGTCAGTAGATTTTGGTCATCCAAGGACACATGGTCGTGAGGAAGTACCGTCGATCACTGAACCGCGACTTGATTCGGAGCAAACAGAGAGGCAGTATGCTCCTTCACATCCTTCAGACACAGTAACCACAAGAAAGGGGGGTGAGACACAGGAGCAAGAACCACAGGTAAAATTACACAGATTTCCCTTAAAATACATACATATTTTCAGTAATGAGCCCTATGTGTATAGATATACTTTGTATGTATGTAATTTCCCAATGTTTTCCCTCTGTAGAATCCTCTGGAGGTGGTGGACATATATCCCCCTCAGAATAACGATCCACGTCTTTCCCCGGGAGGTCACGTAGTCAACGTGGAGGAAGATGATGTAGATTTTGACACGGGAGGTAAGAGACATAATTTTGTGTATGTGTGTGTGTGCCTTTGAAGCTCATGATATGTTGCCCCCCCCCTCATGGTGGGGGCACGCTACCAAGAGCACGGTACAAAACCTCGCCCGCTGCTGCCAAGTGGCCTAGCAGCCTGCAGTACAATACTGTCGTTGTGCTGGGCCGTTCCCAGGTGTCTGTGTGTGTGTGTGTGTAAAACACTCCTTCCTCTGCAACGTCTCCCACAGGCTTTTTTGCTGTCAATAAGAATGTGTTCTTAGTCAACCTGCCTGGTTATGTAAGGGTCCAAAAATGTCTACAGTAAAAAATATTCATTTCAACAAGTCACTTAGTTGAGTACTTCTTGGTAAAATATAGCTAAATGAGCAAAGAAATTGTGAACAAATGTGGGGTTTTCTAGTTTCCCTACCTTTGAGGAAGGTGGAATAAGGCCAATTGCTCCATTAGCTACTTCCATTTTGACAAAATTCATGAAGTAAAATAATGTCATAACAGGAGAGAATTATAGTTGCTGGTTGTCCGGAAAATATTAACAACTGAGTTAATGACTACAAATATGAACAGGGATATTTTATGAAGCAGTTATATATAAGGTTGTGTAGGTTCTAAATGCCACCTTTTATGAAAAATTATCTTATTTTTTCAACACACTACATCTTTCATGTAATGTTTTGGGCTTGATGTTTCTGAAAATAAACAGAGCCTGCACATGTAATTGTGAGGTTCTTGCGTGTGTGTCTGTGTTATCAAAATCCCAGTAATTTGTCTTTCGTGTTTGCAAATATCCTGACTTTCCCATGTTCAACTGTTTGTTTGTATGTGGTTCTTCTTGTTGAATTAGAGAGGAAAGCACTTATTTAGTAGTTAACTAAGTTCAGTGCTTAAAGTTTACTGCAATCAGGAGTCAGGGGCTCATCTTTACTAATAAGCAGCAGTTTTGTGTTGTTGTAGGATTATATTTCCTCATTTCAGAGGCTATTAACGTCTTAAATGTTCCTTTGAGACCACATGCTTTCAGTGTTTGACTAATGTTCCTTATTCTGAATGTGCTCATTAACTTCCTCTGTTGAGGGATAGTGGTTGCGACTGCTCAGCTCTTCTTCTGTTTATTCCAAACAAATCAGAAACAGAATCTGTCTCTTCCTGCGTGTCAGGGGATTTTTCCCAGGACCAAATGTTTACAACGGCAAATAATAGCAAAAGCTTCTACAAACCAAACAAAGCTTAAATGACTTTTGCATTACATACACTTGTTACATTTATAACATTTGAAAACTGTGGTTAGAAATTTGGGTGATGGGTCGTGAGACAAGGAACAATATAGTCAAGTTATTTCATTTTTAAACTGTATTTTTAGGCCATTCAGACTGCCTGTCTTGTGTAAATACTAGGACGGAACTGTCAGCCTTCAAACCATAACGCTCTTTACCACTGGATCTCAATCTTAATCTCTAGAATCAGGTTGAAGAATTGCTTTATCAGATAGGAGCTACATATCCAGTTATTAGCCAGGTGCCTAGTAGGGCTACAAATATGCTACCACTACTACCATCATCTAGTTGAAATCCTTCTGATTTTGTAAAATGCAAACAGTTTCGCTGTATCTAAGCCATGACCCAGAACAATGCCAGCATATTTGAACAATGTCCCAAGCAATTAAAGATAGAATATCATCGTCAAGTTACCATGGATGGACTTTTAACGGTTATATAAGTCCAATATAAACAGAAATTCAGGGTTTTCTGGGGTTTTTAGGGTGAAACATCAAGTGTTTCTTGGTGTTCTTTTTTTTAAGGCTATCGTTATTTTCATTTCATTACCTGTTTAACGTGTGGGCTTTCTAAAAAACAAAACAACATGGCTACTAAATATTGTCCATTTGATTTACAAATAGTAGTCAGCTAATTTTCTTGCTTGCCACATGTAAATTGTCAGCTTTAGCCTATATTAAATAAAGACTGATAATAAAGATAAATGACTGCCACTGACTTCATTAACTGACATGACTGCCTACTGTAATATACGCTTTTACAAAGGCTATAAATTGTACATCCCAGACATTATCCCCCCTCTCTAGGTGTGTGGGAGGCAGGACAGCAACAGATGGTTTGTCTCTAGTGCCTTGACTTGTGTATGAGTGTCTTTGACTCATCTTGACCCTTGTCCATCTTCGTCATTATTATTTCTTCCACTAAGAACATTTCATTTTTGCCTTGGTTTGTGTGTGTGCACGCAGTTGTCTGTGTTTAAGCAAGAGAACTCAAAAGGTTATTGACAGACTTTTAGGACTGTTTATGTATCATTATATTTATTATATTACATTATTGACATTGACATTATCTTAAGGGACAGATTTTTAAGTGGATCCGTATCATATTGGTACAGTGGTATGTTAAATTTTTTACATTATTTCTAGGCCACAGACAACCATTCAGTCTCACTTGTCCTCTGTTAACACAAAGTTGCCATTAGATGGTAGCAGAGACTTAGGACAGTACAACCAGCCTACAATCCAAAACACTCACTACAATCTCAATCTGATGGTCAGAAAATGCATTTTTCAGATAGGTGCTATATTTGTTCAGGTATAGCTGAGATCATGCTGATTTCATTTCTTTTTCTCCACATAGTCAGTGCTAGATTTATGGATGTAAAACATTTAATTATTGCAAATATGATGCATACTTAATCGTCTTTGTCTTTCTTTCTCTCAGTGATTCAGTACACTACGGAGAATAAGGAAACCTGTGCCAGGTATGTACAATAGTGTGCGGTATACAGACTTGCTGACGATTATTTTCTTATGCTGAATTTTAGCAATTATAGAAACAGAATGTTTTAATTGAGTTGTAATTGCCAATCTGTCTTTGTTTTCTGTGTCCAGATTCCAGCAACAGTGCTCCCAGAATGCATTCTGCTCTGACTATGCCACAGGCTTCTGCTGTCACTGTCAGTCCGGTTTCTATGGAAATGGGCGTCACTGTCTACCTGAAGGTTAGTGGCCTATTACTCATGGACCTAGATTCTAATATGGTCTTCATGTTTTTTTTTTGTAAAACTCTCGCTCACTGATTTATTGAGTTGTTATATTTTTTTACTTCCCCAGGTGCGCCCCAACGTGTGAGTGGTAAGGTGAGGGGTACAGTGACCGTGGGTTTGACTTCCGTGAACCTGAATGAAATTGATCTCCACGCTTACATCGTGGTGGGAGATGGTAGAGCATATACTGCCATCAGTGAGGTAGGTAGCAGACGTCCTATGAGAAATTGTCCCTTTGTGTGGGCACAGCTGCCACCCAGTGTTACAGCTACACTGGTAATATAATGGAATTATACTCAATGATTTGTCTTTGTAACCTCAGGTACCTGAACCAGTGGGCTGGGCTCTGATGCCTGTTGCACCAATAGGAGAGCTGTTTGGATGGCTGTTTGCTCTGGAGCTACCCAATAGCCAAGCAGGATTCAAAATAACTGGTAAACTGTGTGCGTTCGTGTCTGTGTGCGTGCCTGTGTGCGTCTTTATAGGAGTGTGTGGTTCATTATGTTGTCTTGCATATCTTCTGTATCTCTTGAGCCCATTTGTAGAGACATGAGGGAACACTGTGTGTATGTGTGTGTGTGTGTGTGTGTGTGAGTGTGAGTGTTTTCAGTCTACCAACCAGCTGTATTGTCTCGAGGGTCAGGCTTCCACCTCCCCTCTCTAATAGGAAGCAGCTGTGTGTGTGTGTGTGCGTGCGTGCTTGTGTGTGTGTGTGTGTATGTCTGTTCTATACATATGTAACCATTAACTATTAACTGCTGTCATAAAATAATGTTTACATTTAGGTAAACAGATGTATTGGTCCATCGATTATTTGATTGGTTGAACTGACCGATTCATCTTGCTTCAAGGTGCCGAGTTCACCCGTCATGCAGAAGTGGTCTTTTACCCTGGCAACGAACGCCTCTCTATCATCCAGGTGGGCAGTGGCCTTGATGACCACAACCACCTCACTGTGGATACTGTACTCAGTGGCAAGGTGCCCTTCCTCCCTCCTGGAGCTACAGTCACCATAGATCCCTTCAAGGAAACATACCAATACTACCCCTCTGGTAACCATGATTACTACGATACAACCTATGATATGTTTGTGGTTTGATTGTTGCATTTTTCTAATGATTCTTACTATTTCTGTAGTTGCCACCTCCACCTCTGTGCGGCAGTATTCCGTGGTTTCAGCTGAGCGAGGGTCCGAGTCCTTCTCCTTCCAGATGAAGCAGAACATCACCTATCGGGACTGTCGTCACGATAACCACCCTGGTCCAGAGACACTGCAGATCACCATGGAGAGGGTGTTTGTGATGTATGTCAAGGAGGAGCAGATTCTGAGATATGCCATCACGAATAAGATCAGCCCGGTTGGAGGTGAGTCGCTTGCAGATATCAGATTTTATTTGCATCGTCCACTTTCTATGTATTGGGTGTGATTTATTTTTATTGGTTCTTGATTGGTCTGAATTGTGTTAAATGAGACACTTTGGTTATTCCACTCAAGTAACCTCCAGCCAGAAGAGACTCTGATAGAAAAGAGTAGAATGAATTTTTAATGTTGCTGAATGGCAGTTAGCCTTATAGCCAGCAGGCATTAAAAGCATATGCAGGACACAACAAAAACAGTTACATCTAACATCACCAACGAATGAAAAACAATCCAGGATGGAGTGGATTGAATGGAAGCATGTGTGCTTAATAAGAACTGCTGGGAATTCTTTCTGTCTGTATCACATTTGGGATTTGTAGTGGAAATAATGAAATAACCAAACCACCATTCAGCTATCGAAAAATAAAGAAAGAATAATTATATTTTAGCCTGAGTCAGCTTATGTATCAGCTGTTGGATGTCACGTAGGAGCCTCCTTCAGGTGACACTGATCAAATTGAAGGCCAACCTTGGCCCCACATGTTGGGAACAGCCTGTATGAGTGATGGCCTAAATTCAATCCAGACCATCAGTGTCAAACCTTAAGCGAGCAAACATTTTGGAAGAATTGAGAGCGTGAGGATTTTCTGTTAAAGAACACCCAACTAGAAGCCAGACCACTTTGTAATTGCTGCAATGTTCCAACGCAAAGCTCAGCCAAATAATGACACTGAGTCGGACGGTGCATGTATTCAAACACGATGCAAATTATGCTGTGAAATTACAGAAAATAATATAGAGATGTGTATTACCTTCTCTGTGTAGCTTCATTGTCTGCCAGAGGCTGGAGACATGACTACACGACTTGAAGGATGATCATAACCACCATTTGCGTCATAGCTGACTTTTAGCATTTGACAAATTATGCAAGGTTTGGTTTGGTCATGCTTGATATTTACAGCTTCTTTCTTGAAAGGTCATGACACCCTCCTCCATACTGAACCAGACTAATCCGAATGGATGCCAGTTCTTAGAACAGTAACGTCTAGTGTTTCAGTCTCAGCATGCTTCCATAGAAAATCATAGCACATAGGTTTTTACACACAACTGCTCATATCTCTGCATTTTGGTGGCGTAGTGTCAATCCATCCCGCTTACACACATACTGTATGTATGTGCTCACAGTCCTTAAAATATAAAAGAAGTGGTCAGATTAGAGGTGTCTTATTGTGGTGGATCTTATTGTATTCTATATAGGTAGGTGTAACAAAAACACAATGGATTACATTATATGAAATTATATTAAATCACAGCAAACCAATGCAGAAGTAATAAAAAAGGTCCAAAACAGCAGCACAGAAGCACATATGCGTATCTAATGCGTTTGTTTCAGCCTCCTCCTCCAAGTCAACAGTGGTTTCAGGAGTTCTTTTCGCTTTTTTCAGCATGAGCTCAGACAAGCCCTCCAGATCAGCCAATCAGGAAAACACGTCATCGCATTTCTTAACGTCATCTTGTTAAAGTTGAGGACTGCAGTCTATGTCCAGATGGGTAGACATACAGACATGATGTATGTACTGCGCTCTAGAAGTATACAGAGGCCTTAAGTCACCTTTAATTGTAAACATTGAACACCTTAATACCTCTTAAAAGGACATTTGCGAAACCTTTTTTTCTAAGTTGTCACCAGGTTTTCTGCACGCAGCAAACTACCCGATCCTTTCACTGTAGATAGGGATGCTTAGCGATTACAGATGCTTAAAGTTCCAGTTATTTTATGTGATGTACATAGCTCCATCAGTACATAAACCCTGAATGTCATCTCGAATGAATTATCTGGTACTCACCAAGTGGAATATGGATTTTTCCCCCCAATGTCACGTTAAAGCTTCTGTGTAACATACAATTATTAGCTGCAATAACATGAGCATAGACATGCAAATATTGCACGTGTACAGCAAGTGTATGTATCAGTAAGTATGTGACCTTGCTGATTTATGTTCACATGCTTGGTAAAATTATATTGCTCTCATATGAGCGGTGAAATGTTTTGCCTGGGAAAGAAAAAAGGTTTCCCTATAATATCTGTCTTTCCCTGTTTGTCTTCACGTGTTCTCATTTTATGTGCATCATTTGGGGCTCTTTCCTATGAATGACATCAACAAAAAATAGAAAAGCCACACAAAAATGGGAATTTTTCTTGAAATATGAATATGTCGTGCTCTTTCTCTCTCCACACAAGGTGCTCTTGCTTTCTTTTCTTAATCAATATGATGAAAGCCAGAGAGAGAGAGGGAGAGAGAAAGAAAGAAAGAATTTTTCCCAAGTTTTGAATCCAGACCAAGAGCCTGTCATTTAAACGTCAACACGTTGATTAAAAAGGTTATGATGACACATCTTGCGCACTAACTGATACACACAGAGCACAGCTGGAAGAGCTTTCAGGGACTAGGGGTTTCGTAAACACAAGTTAAGTGGTGTGTGTGTGTGTGTGTGTGTGTGAATGTCTGTGTCTGTGTGAGAGAGAAAGAGAGAGAGTCAATGTGTGTGTATGTTCAAGGGACTATACCTTCTGGGAAATAATATCCCAGCAATTGACAGATATTGTATGGGAGGGGGGGAGTCGCTGGGCAGAATAGCTGCCCAGTGATGTCATGAGAATGAGTGAAAGAGAAAGAGGGGGTGATATTTCTGATAAACTTAAGTGGTTGAACTGATAGAGAAAAAGCAAGAGAGAAGAGAGGAGAATCAACACAGAGGGAGAAAGAGGTTTGGTTGTATCAGCCTCATGAAGCAACTAAACCCACATGGAGATAATTAAATTTCATCTAGTCTTATCATTTCTTATCATGCAATCCCACCCTCATTTGCTTTGAGTTAAATGTTATTTATTCATGTATTTATTATTAATTAATTTGTACACGGGGTCAATTTGACCAGTGGCTAAGTTGAATGGATATTGTAGTGAGAATTGTTGCTATGGTTACATGCAGATTAATATACCTTTTACAGTGATAAAAATGAGCACATAAAGCATGAACAATAGTTATGCTGACAATTTTACCCCTGCCAGCCAAATCAGAAACTATGCCTCAGTCATGGAAAATACTGAATGTTTTCGTGCTTTTATAATGGCTATATATTTTACTTATGGAGTGCAGATTAATGATCGGAGTCATTACACTTTATGGGAATTGAAGATGAACTCAAATGCATTGCAGATTGCTCTAATCACAATCAAGCCCATATATTAACAGTGTAGTTAGTCAGCTTCTGTGAGAAATTAGTTATTTATGCCAAAACAGATTTGAGCTGTGAATTCTCAAACTCAGTGTCAGCAGCTGTCTTACACTTCATCACCTTTTTTCAAAATGAAGCCGGCTTATTCACTTACAAGAAATGTGATGTTTCAGTTGATTTTAGTGCGCTTGATGCAGAAAATAATAACGGGTAATTAATCAAGGCTTATCAGTGTTTGCAGTGTAGTTTACACATATGCCAATAATATCACAAAAAATACCTGTTTGGGTTTGTATATGCTTGTGTGTGTCTGGGTTAGGGAGGAGCGTTGTGAAAAGAAACAGGTGGTGCACGTATACATGGGTTGTGTAGTTGTGTGTGTTATCTCTCCTCACACAAATCTCTCTCTCTCTCTCTCACTCTAATTATCCCTCATTCTTTTCTCTTTTCTCTTATCCCTGTATCTCATCTTCCCTTCCCATCCACAACTAGGACCTTGAAGAGTCTCTCTCTCTCTCGCTCTCTCTTTGATAATGAGCCAAAATTAGTCTCTGGCCTTAGGAGATGGAAGCAAGCTGTGCCTAATGTGTCTGTGCATTTGGTTTTGTTTATGTGTGTGTGTGTTTGTTTGTTGTGTACAGTGGATGGTATTTCTAATGGTAAAATTAAAGTCGACCCCCCAAGCTGTAAATGGGTTCAAAGACAAATATTAGTGACATCTGATTCGGTCTATTTTGCTATTTGACGGTCCATATTTCTGATAGTTGTAGAGCAGAATACATTTTACAATAAAAGCTGAAATCAGTTGTGCTTCAAGTGCCAGAACAGTCTGTTCTAAATTGAATCCATCATGCTGCAAGGTGCTTTGGGTAAAAGCCTCCACCACATGCCATATTTCATTGACTCCCCACTAAAACCAATTAGGTGAACATTTGAAGTGGAGTGGCCTGAGCATATTTTGAGTCATTCACATTCTTTAGCAAAGGTTCCCCGTGGTTTAAGTCTCGGATATTGTTTTCATTATTTACTTGTCTGTGTCTCAGACATGCGGGCGGTAGTATGAGGAATCCCTCAACACACATCCGCTCGGTCATCCATCTGTCACACTTTCTGTCTCATGTGTGTCTAACCCCATCCATGTGTTGATGTTTGGGAACATTAAGGGAGTCACTTCCTAATAGGAAACCATCCTAGGGGAAATGTCTGGAGTGATTTTACATGTGCATTTGGTTAGGCTGCTCTGTAATCATTGCTGTAATCATTGCAGTTAATAATTGAATAATCTCAAATAATCATCCCCCATTTATCCCTTTTCTCCTTCTCCTGCAGTTGAGTCGACAGGGCCTGAGCTGGTCAACCCATGCTATGCTGGGAACCATGACTGTGACACCACTGCCCAGTGTATCCCACTGGAGGACCAGGCCTATGATTGCCAGTGTGCTACTGGTTACAGAGGGGATGGACGGAACTGTTATGGTATCTGTCGATGTCTTTACTGTATATGGCTATTCTTCTACTTTCTTTAGTTCTTTCCCGTCATTCAGGATTATTTTTCCAGGTCTGACAGGCTTATATACACAGCACAGTGCTTTACGATGCTTACCTACATTCTGCTCAGTTTAATGGTCTCTCTGTTTCCTTCACTCTTTTTCTTTGCTTCACGCATACATAAACACATGCAGATACAGTTGAAAACAGTTCAAGGCACTATGCCTGTGTTTCATCAGCATCTGTCCATTTCGTATAAAGGGGTCAAGTACAGGCTGCAGGGAAGAAATCGTGTCTTCTCCAATCTTTACCTCTTTATCACTCTATCTTGTGTTCCCTCCTTACTTTCTCTCCTTTCTTGTTCTCTTATCTCTTCCATTCTCTTTGGTTATTTTCTCAGTGTGTTCTCCACCTTCCCCGTCTCCTAATATTAAAACCATTGGCTTCTTCTCTACTCCTCCAGGTTAATACACTATTTAAGAGACATCCAAGGGTTTGGCTGATGCATGGCCTTTCATTAGCCCAGCATCAGGTCTTTCTCCCCTGCTGATAGCACAAAGAAAGCCCCAGGCTGAACCTCAGTTCCCATGCCTGGGTATCGGTGTCTCTTGTTGATCGCATTATCTGGGTGTGAATATGTGTCTGTTTTTGTACCATGTGCAAGCATACACACACATAACCAACCTCAGACACATACCGTTGCTGTGAACATTTATAGACAGTAAATCACCAGGAATGGGCTTTAATTATAGACTTTACACTTGCTTACACATGCAGCAGGTAATCAGCTACATAACTGCACAGGGACTCAAGAAAAACATTCTCATTTTTTAACTGTCTCTCTCTGCAGACGTAGATGAGTGTGCTGAGGGTCTGACATCATGTGGTGCCCATGCCCAATGTGTGAACCTGCCTGGTAGCCATCGCTGCCAGTGCCAGGGTGGCTATGAGTTTGGCTACGATGGACGCACCTGTGTTGGTGAGTTGCTGAATTACCAATAAGAAAAATTCTGAGTTGCCAAAGTTGTTTTGAGTAGGATTTCCTGACCCATGATTAACATTTATAACATCAGCATCAGCTAGTGTAACATGATTTTAGATTCTTAAATCACCATCCAGGCATGTAGTGGATAATAAGCTAATTTGTGCCATTCTTGAAACATACTGTTTATGTGTTACCTTGCCAACCAGTTTACTGAGTTCAGTTCTTGGTAATAGTCATAGTAGACATTCATTTATGGACTGTTTTCATGCATTTATCTTATACAGCACTACTGACATAAACAAATGTGTAATATATGATGTACACAGACTCAGACTCATATCCCTTAGTGGCTATTATCCTATTCAGGAATAGGATCAATCTTTCATTACAAGGTTTTGCAACCCCAAAACCATTGCAATTGTTGGTGTTGTTTTGGAGTGTGCATTTCCAAAAACAGTTCCATTTTTGGAAGACATCCACGTATTTGTCCGAGTTCAGGCACAACTTTTCTTCCACAACAGCAATGCACAGCTGCAAGACCTAGAAAAATGCAGTGAAGGGGGAGAATGGCTGACAAATGTGAGAACTGGAGTGAGAATGTGAGAGGAATGAGAAGAACTAATATGAGAAGGAGAGAGAGAGATTAGACACAAGAGGAGTGAACATGAAAAATATATGCAGCACTGACAGTGGGTGTTGTGTTGGAATGTGTGCAAGAGACAGGACTTGCCTGAGTGTGTGTTTGTGTGTTGCCATCACCCATTAATGTGAACTTCTGAACTTGATTCAAACCATCTCTGTCTCTCTATAAAAACTGCCATTCTTAAGATCTTGAAAAAACTCCAAACCACAAAACAAACACTGCTATGATACAAAACTGAAATATTTCTATAGTCAACAACCATAAACAACTAGATGTTATTTCACAGATTGTTGTATATATTCTGGTCTTGGCTCAGATTTCCACATTCCACTGAGGATATGTTTATACATTTGCAATTGTATATTCATTTTTCCTTTTGTGGTTTGTAGACATAGATGAATGCAGCTCCTCCCCATGTCATGTCAATGGCAGATGCATCAATCGATTGGGATCCTTCCAATGTCAATGCCAGCCTGGTTTTTATGGTGATGGTTTCTCCTGTTCTCAGCAGCAAGGTCAGTAAATAGAAAAACACTGTGGCAGTGCCTGTTGTAGCTTAAAGTAGCATGATGACAGCTCTGGTCCTGTGCTGTAACTGGGTGTTTTTAACAATTTAAGCTCAAGTTGACTTAGTACTGTGTTTGTTTTTTTTCAAGAAATTCTAATTGGTGTAAGATATACAGCAGATGATCACTATAAGCAGAAAGACACAATACATACAATACCATGAAAGCAAAATAAAAGGCAGTTTAAGAGTTTTTGTTTATTTGTTTACAGGACAGACAGATCGGCCAAAGACCCAGTGTGAGCACCATAGAGACAGTCTGCAGAGCGGAACAGCCCCTGATGGACGACCAAGTCTTGGAGCCTTCATACCCGAGTGTGACTCTGATGGACAGTATCGAGCACGGCAGGTTGGGACTATTAGATAAGTGAATGTTTCACTGATGAGTAAACTAAGTTGATTCGCTTTTTAAAATTTACTGATAAATTAATTGTAGTGCCATGGTTCCACTGGACATTGTTGGTGCGTGGACATTCGGGGACAGGAGAGAGCAGGAACCAGAACACCACCTGGTACTCCGCCTGTGGACTGCAGTAAACAAGGTGAGAAGTAACTTAAAAACAAGTCCTCCTGATCCTGTTGAGACAGTTCAGCCACAAAGTCACACTAATTGCACTTTTAATCAAATGTCTGTATTGTATACTTCTTTTGGTAAAAGGAGAGTAGGTCATCAAGAATACCACTGACTTAGCATATGTATTAAAAAAAGTTTGATATTTTCTTTATCTTTCCTCAGATCAACCAGAGCGTCCTAAAACTCAGTGTGAACACCACAGAGATAGTGTTCAAACTACCAGTCCAGAGGGATATCCCATACTTGGAGTCTATGTACCCCAATGTGATGCAAATGGAGAGTATAGATCTTTACAGGTCAGTATTTGGTGACTGACTGATTTAACCGTTTAATAAGACTTTTATTACCTATATTCCCTGTGCAATATATTTATACGACATCTTCTTTGTTGTTTTTGTTAATATTCTTGACTCCAGTGTTACGGTACTTCTGGCCATTGTTGGTGCGTAGACAGCAGGGGACAGGAAAGAGTAGGAACAAGGACAGCACCTGGTACACAGGCAAAAGACTGCGACAAGCCAGGTACGAAGCAAACAGCCGGTAAAAATTGCCTGCTGAATTCAGTATTTGCATCAAGGAGTGTCAAATTTGAACCTTTGACTTCTGTTAAATCTAAGCCCGAAGGCTCATTTTTGTTAAAGCAGGTTTGAAATTATTATTGTTGTTGTTGTTATTATTACTAGTAGTAATAAAGATGATACTACTGCGACTAATACTACTTACTGTTTCCTTTAATAAACTTAAGTTTATTTTTATGATTTTTATGAACTTATTACTTTCAAATGTTGTGTAAATGTATTTTTTGTGCCTTCTGTAAAATGCCTTTGGGTTGTAATTGTGTCTGTAAGATGCTATTGAAGTACATTTTCCTTGCCTTTTGTTGCCAAGAGCTTCGTTATGGCAAGTTGTTCCAGCTGTGATAGATCACAGAATCCCTGGGAACCCTTCTTTCTGGGAACATATGTTTGTGCTACACATACCCACTGGCCTCCCTTTACAGCAGTGACCCTATCTCTAGACATTTAGCACCGAAAAGTACTTTGCAAATAACATTATTCTGATATGCATCAAAATATTTTGTTGTTGTTGTTGCAATAAGTGAAAACTGATACTTTGACACCTTGCTCACCTTGCATCTTGTAAATCCAACTTGGTCATTAAGTTTCTGCTAAAAAGGTCTCTTGTTGGGTCGAGAATATTCACTTGGCAGCTAAAATTGAACACCCAGCAATTGATGCTACACTTTCATAAATACTTTTCTCCAACTGTAGATGAACCACAGCGTCCTAAAACTCAGTGTGAACACTACAGAGACAGTGTGCAGACGAGCAGTCCAGATGGATATCCTATAGCTGGAGCCTTTGTGCCTCAGTGTGACACTGATGGACAGTATAGACCATTACAGGTAAGTAGTTGTTATTTTATGCTCAACTGTCCACTTCTTACATCACATGATGTTAAAACACTAAAGCTTTTAATGTTATGACTACTGCACTATACTTTTTAGTGTCACGGATCCACTGGACATTGCTGGTGTGTAGACAGCAGGGGACAGGAGAGAGCAGGAACCAGGACAGCACCTGGTACACCACCCAAAGACTGTGACAAACCAGGTGAAACCACTTGGGCATGCTTACTAAATATTTCGCTATCCATTGAACGCACACAACAGCAACATTCTGATTTGGGAGAAAATAGGGAACACGCCAATTTAAACTGCTTTAGTCTGGTTGAATCATTGAGAGTCCTTATGCAAAATTCATTACAACCCCTAGATGGCCTTTCTGAAGTTGAAGCTTTGCCTCTACCCTCTGCCTCGCCTCTGCAGTGTTTGTAATTTGTCCCCAAATCCCCCATTCCACCCTCCCTACTTTGCCCAAGGCTTCACTGTGAGCAACGCCCATAGATAAAATGGTTATCGTCTAGGCTGAGTCCTGACTGATATATAATGTAAATAAATTGTAATCTTCTCTAGATGAACCAGAGCGTTCCAAAACTCACTGTGAACACTTCAGAGACCGTGTCCAGACGACCAGTCCAGAGGGATATCCTTTACTTGGAGCCTATGTCCCTCAGTGTGATGCTAATGGAGAGTACATGCCACTGCAGGTCAGCATCCATGAATGATGTAGTGATGTTTAGTGTCTCCATAAAGGTGGCAGTGTTCAGATTACAACTAAAATGTACGTTTCTCAGTGCCATGGTTCCACTGGACATTGTTGGTGTGTAGACAGTAGGGGACAGGAGACAGCAGGAACCAGGACACCACCTGGTACACCACCCAAAGACTGTGACAAACCAGGTGAGAGAGACCCTGCAAATGAATTTGTGCCTCTTGTCCCTTTTTCCATGAGATGAGGTCTGGGCTTTAGCCTGTTTTGCTATCTGCTGTAATGGTGCCAGCAGGTGCATTATGTCATGGCTCTCTGAGGCTTTCAAGTTGAACATTGACCTGTGAACTCTGTAATTCTTGAACTCAATGACAAGTGAAAGAGACAGCATGTTTATGTTTGTGTGTGTCTAACCTTGTAAGTGCTGCATTATTGAGGTCAATAGGTCATAGACTTGGAATGCCTGGAAAAACAGTTGATGTCAGTGTGTGGGGGAGTTGAGAATGGTGTGAGAACTGAAAGAACTAAACACCAGAGTGTAGAATAAGATGATAGTTTAATCCTGAGATTTGAAATTAGGTTTGGCTCTCATTTATAGAGCAAAGGATCAAGAGCATGAGAAACACAATTACTGTTGTATTATAAACATAATTTGTATTAAATGTTTTTAATACATTAATTCAAGAAGTTGTCTGAAGTGCAATTACCATCTTCTTCACCCAGATGAGCAAGAACGTCTTAAAACTCATTGTGAGCGCCATAGAGATAGTGTACAAACTACCACTCCAGAGGGAACTCCTATAGTTGGAGCCTTTATACCCCAATGTGATTCAAACGGACAATACATGCCATTGCAGGTCAGTGTTTTATGACAAATTGATTAAGCAATGTTTCACAGTGTTTTAATTGTACCCAGAAATAATATATGCATCTTATAATCGTCATTCCCTCAGTGTCATGACTCCACTGGACATTGTTGGTGCGTGGACAATAAGGGACAGGAGAGAACAGGAACCAGGACAGAACCTGGTACTCCACCCAGAGACTGTGACAAACCAGGTGAGACTGTAGTTTCTAACTACTCATGACTTCCAGACGTAAATTGAGTGTAGGATATACTGTATGTAATAAAATGCATCAGGGAATGAACAGTCAGTACATTTTGTGTCTAAACCAGAGTTAAGGAGCTTAATGGAGTAAGATAATCCCATTTGTATCTATACAACATAATGGGAAGAAATCTACATGAGTTGTATCTAAGGGCCATTTTTATTTCTGATATGTATGACTATATCTTGAATAAAGCACTGGAGAGAGTCTCTGATGTTTGGTTGGGGTTGTTAAATTCAAATCTAAAGAATTGTATACCGAGGAGGAGGTTTAGCATGAGCAGACTTTTGGCGACAAAATTTGCCGACAATTACAACAGAGAGTTGAATGTCATCTGCATAGCGGCAGTGAGATAAACGTAACTATGTTAATTTGTCTTCCCCAGATGAGCCAGAACGTCCTAAAACTCAGTGTGAGCACCACAGACACAGTGTACAGACTACCAGTCCAGAGGGATATCCTATAGTTGGAGGTTTTGTACCAAAGTGTGATTCAGATGGACAGTACCTACCATTGCAGGTCAGCATCTGGAACAAGATTATTTTCAAACTGTCTTAACAAAAGTTAAATGTTACGTAAACTATCTTGAAAAAGCTTTTTCTGTATTTCTAAAAATAAATGTTTCAATCATTTTTGTTTTAGTGCCACGGCTCAACTGGACATTGTTGGTGTGTAGACAGTAGAGGCCAGGAAAGAGCAGGAACCAGGACAACAGCTGGCACACCCCCCAAAGACTGCACCAAACCAGGTGAGCCTGTTGACACCCAAGTCTCAATAAGCTTCCTACTGTATAAATCAGTGTTAAGACAAATCCATGTAGGAACGCCAGTGGCTTTTTATTTATATTGCAATGGATAAGAGTAGCCCCAAAATATTTTCTGTAATACATGTATTATTGTTTCCTTTGTAACAGATGAGCCAGAGCGTCCTAAAACTCAGTGTGAGCACCACAGAGATAGCATTCAGACTACCAGTCCGGAGGGATATCCACTGGTTGGAGCCTTTGTACCCGAATGTGACACTAATGGAGAGTACATACCATTGCAGGTTAGCATTTGACAGCAATGGCATTGCTGGAATATCAATTCAGTGTTGCCATGTGAGGAATAAAGAGCATGTCTTCAAGAATAAATCTTATCTACCAATTGTTACTACCTCAGTGTCACGGCTCTACCGGACATTGTTGGTGCGTGGACATTCGGGGACAGGAGAGAGCAGGAACTAGGACTTCACCTGGTACACCACCCAAAGACTGTGACAAACCAGGTAAGACTGTTATTATTATTGACTCACCAGAATGTAACAGCTAATCTAAGAAGCAGGAAGCCAGATTCCTGGAATGTCTGGTGTGTTAAAGATGAGTTGCAGAGGCTAACATAATACTTCATCGGGTGGGATTTGTGGTCGTCCTTCCAGGTTCACTGAGCAGAGTCAGGATAGTGGATAGTTCAGGAATGAACAAAGATGAGAGGTGATGAGATTCCCCTTTAGACTTGTGCACCAGAAAGAGAAAGTTGAATGTTATCAGAATAGAATTGGTGCAACAGGATAAAGACGGACAGTTGAATTCAGTCATCACGTTCCTCCTCCACTTAAAACCAAACAGTTGCGGATTGTGTCAGTACTATGGGCAGCAATAGACGTCATTTACTCAATAAGTCCTAAAGACTTAAGTTTGTTATCTATATCTAGATGAACCACAACGTCCTAAAACTCACTGTGAGCACCACCGAGACAGTGTTCAGACGACCAGTGCGGAGGGATATCCTTTAGTTGGAGCTTTTGCACCCCAGTGTGATGTACAAGGACAGTACCTACCTCGACAGTGTCACGGCTCCACTGGTCATTGTTGGTGTGTGGACAATAGGGGGCAGGAGAGAGCAGGAACCAAGACACCACCTGGTACACCACCAGTTGATTGTGACAAACCAGGTAAGAATGTTTCACACCGCCTGAGAGCACATTTGCAAAATGTCACATATATACATTCAGTTAAATGGCACATTCATAACCAGACTGTTCTTGTGAAGTCTCCACTATCAGTATTATAGTCAACACAACCTAAACTGGTAAATGGATGGTAAATGGACTTCATTTATATAGCGCTTTTATCCAAAGTGCTGTACAATGTTTGCCTCTCATTCACCCATTCATTCACACATTCACACACCGACAGGCCCACTTGCTTGTCGGGAGCAATTCAGGGTTAGGGTCTTGCTCAGGGACCTTCGACATGGACGGCAGGATTGAACCGGCACCCCTTCGATCACTAGGCGACCACCCTACCACCAAAGCCATGCCGCCTAAACTGAGACCAAGTCACGACTGAGACTAGACTGCATAAAGACCAAGACAAACCTTGAGTACTACAACACTATTACATTATATATTGTAATATTAGTTGTATTGATGACACAAGAGAAGGAAAAAAAAATCTTTGTAACATACTAGCAGAGAGATGCTGTAAAATTAAGTTAATGCTATAAATTATCCATCGAAACATCTGAAGTGGTTATTTGGTCGTCATGGCTGCTCCTGGGCAACCAAAACAAAACACGACAGACTGGCTGACCAGCTTAGAGTCAACACAGTGCTATACTTGCCCTAAAGTAGCTTACACAGACACACACAAACTGTTCATATAAAGTCCTTCAAACTTAAATTCTATATGCAGTATTTTATGTCTCTTTTTGCATGCATGTGGCGTCTCTATGTGCGGAGCTCCTACATGACGCCATCTTTTCTGATATTGTCATTCGATGTCAAACATCCAATGAAAAAAATGTTGCTGGAGAGAGGGAGAGAGGCAAGGAGACGGTGGTGGGAATTGGGGGTCCAGTATAAACATTATTGGAAGCCTAAAATGGTTTCAGGTTTTTGTTTTAAAGCTCTCCTGTGAAGTGAGTTATTAAAGAGCTTTTACAAGGTAAACAGTTTAGACCTAAGCGAGATAAGTGTCTGTGTGTGTGTGTGTGTGTGTGTGTGTGAGAGAGAGATAAAGAGAATGAGAGAGGTTTTTTTTTAAACACTTGGCCTCCACAGGCCATAAATCAGGCACTCCTGCTATCCTTCTATCTTTAAACTTGCAAGCTTGATGACATACATAAATAGAGTAGAATAGAATACAGCAGATGATGTTAGTGTCTGTATTCTAATCTTACAACCATGGAAAAATGAGTTAAGCCGTAAATTTTCTAACAACATTGGGTGTGTTTGATTCATGTTCCCCTCAGTCGTGGTTGCTCCCACACAGCGCCCAGAAAGTGTGTGTGAGCGATGGAGGTCCAGTTTGATGGAGCGCTATGGTGGAAATCCAGAACCACACCACTACTTGCCTCAGTGTGAGCCAGATGGACAGTTCAGGCATGTACTCACACGCGCGCACGCACGCACACACACACGCACACGCACACACAGTGAATTGTGACTGAATTTGATACCCATTTTAATGAAACTCAACTCATGCAGATGTAAATTTATTTGAAATCAAGTGCTTAATATTCTGCCATCTCTCTTCATGTAATAGTCCAGTCCAGTGTTTCGGGGAGACCAATTATTGTTGGTGTGTGGACCAGGATGGTCGTGAGATCCCTGGTACTCGTTCACATGATGTGGTGAAGCCTGCTTGTAAGTAACGGTTTGCCTGTCTGCCTGTGTTGCAGATTACACACAAATCTATTCAATGTACTTTTTATAAGTATAAATATACTTTATATTGGTCTGGCACTGAAATGGTAATATCAATCCACCCAACCATGTTCCAGGCCTTCCAACTAGTGCACCACCCACCGTGCACCCATTGCCCCGCCCAGATGTGACCCCTCCACCCTCTGAAATCACAATGCTGTACGCCCAGGGACAGAAAATAGGAGCACTGCCTCTCAACGGGACGAGACTAGATGCAGCCCGGTCCAAAACACTGTTAGCTCTACATGTAAGACGGATAATTAGATTGTTGCATAATATATTTTATTTTGTCGTTTTGTTACAAGATTCTTACTTGGTTGTGTAACCATATTAACACTTGCATCCTTGTCTGTGTCCAGGGTTCCATAGTTGTCGGATTAGCCTATGACTGCAAAGAGAATCATGTCTATTGGACGGATTTGTCTGCAAGGACAATCAACCGAGCTTCAATGGCCCCTGGAGCAGAGCCTGAGATTCTTATTAACACAGGTAACACCAAAACGCTCTTTCTGCCCTCTGCTGTTTGTAATGAAATTTTACTCAGTATCTATGGGAGGCTTGCGCATGATGTGTGATGTCAGCATTAAGATCACACTTTTTGGACCTGCAATTGTCAGACGTCAAAGGACTGTAATAGTCACGTTCCTAATTCAGCACCTCTCATGCTGACACCTGGTGTTGATTAAGAGAACTACAGCACAACAAAAAATGCCTTAAAGATGTTCTGTACAAAAATAGAACACGCCACGACAGATTTTCCAAAATGCTGTGTGTGCATTATATTATGCAATTGTGATGCTATTTCAATATTTCTTGCAAAAATGAAAAAAATATTGCAGTGTGATTATTTTATTTTTCTCTCTCCAACAGTGGGCAGACCTAATTTTGTGTGTCCTCTGTTGTCTCCATTGCTTACGTTCTCTCTGTATAGATCTGATCAGTCCTGAAGGCTTGGCAGTGGATGTCAAACGTCGGCTGATGTTCTGGGTCGACTCAGCCCCTGACAGAATCGAACGCTCCAATCTGGATGGCAGCGGAAGGCGGACACTGTTTGACACAGACTTGGTCAACCCCCGTGCCATCATAGTGGTCTCTTCCACTGGGTAAAACTCTATTCAACACTCCCATACTCTAATTAGATCTTTTGTTCCACACAAATATGGGGCCTGTGGATTGGGTTCTTTTCCCAGGCCACTCTGTCTTGGCACGCTCAAGTGTAGATTTGCAAATACAGAAATCTCTTTTCTGAGCTAAAAACAAATAAGCTCCCACACTCTCTTCAAGATCAAGTGTCATTTCCTGGTCCTGATCCATGGGTGAGGAATGAGATACAGACTGTTTATGCTGTCTCCGTATCCAAGGCACAGATGGTACGATTTTAGCCCATTAGAAAAACCATGAAATTCAAATACATTGGATTAAAAACTCAGACAGACTATGAGTCATCGTTAACAGCAAAGGCTCTGTGTTTTATGGGCATTACACAGTGGATACTTGTTGAGTCTGTTTTCTGGATTTGGGTTGGAGTGACCTAAACATGACTACATCACTACCAGACAGGTGGTTTGATTATCCTGCAATATAACAGATTTTTTTTAACAATAAGCAATAAACTATGACAGTAAAATTCTACTGAATTTACTGATGCTACTAATCCTGGATGGTCTACAGCTCTGCACACACACGCACACACACACACACACATCGTTAGGTCTTCAATGGGCAGTTCTCTCCAGGAATAACATCTGCTTTTTATCCTTACAACTAATCAACAACTGTGTGTGTGCGGGTGTTCGTGTTTGTGTCAGTAAGCGTATATAGCAGCAATAACCCAAATCATAAAACCTCAAATAGGCTATGAGTTTTATGTTATTGGTTTTACAGTTTCAAGTGTTTTTTCTGTCTCAAGGCCATATGTGTGTTTGTGTGTGTGTGTGCGTATGTGTTCTGGAAGGTAATTACTGCTTCAAACAGGTACACATATGATTAAGGGTGTGATTTAACATCTGAATTTTTGCACACACACACACACACACACACACACATTCAGAAAGCATAAACACACTACACTAACATCTGCTTAGCTGCACATTAATCAAATTGATTAACTCACACACATACACACATGTTGGAATAGAATGTGTGCATGTGTGTGTGAGCTGATTACTCATGTGGCGTGTATTACCTGCAGTTCCCAGTGGATTCCCCACATGTACATCTACAGATTAGGCCACACACACTCACACACACAGCCTACAGCTATGCTTCCATCCTGCCAAGCATCTTTTTTGTGATTTTCAAACACTGAAACTGATAAAATGTGAATTGAAAATAAGTGAAAAATACATGGCAGATTGATCTAAACATGAAGCTTCAGAAAAGAAAGTCAGGAATGCTGCGTGTGTGTTTAGAGCTATGAGACCCTGTGTGATGCTAAGAGAACAGGATTGCTGGAAGAGGTGAGGTCAGAGGTCACATGCTGCTCTGAGTAACCTGACCATGACCTCATCAGCGTGAGACAGCTGGTCCCTGGAGCCCTGTGCTGGCGTACATTCATTTATCTGCACGTGTGGTTTTCCTCTTGTCTCGTTATATTAGCCAGATCTCAGCACTCTGCACCAAAACAAGTCACTCAGGCCCACAGAGGGTTGAAGGAAAGTTGAACAGGACAATATGTTCATGTTGTTTGTTGTTTGTGTTTGCATTCCATCTTATGTGCCAACTCAAATCTACCTTCATTTCATTATGGACCCCGTACAGGGGTGCACAAGTTAGGTGGTAGTGGAGGTAGTGTGTGTTTATTTGTTACCTGTTAATCGTACAGAAGCAGTGGCACACAACACAACTATATGAGCTCCAGAGTTTTGACAAAGTCACTGAACAATCTCATGAACTCAGCCACTGGTATGACTTTGCCGTACCGCTTAGCTACTAGCATAGACTTGCTAGCTGGCGAAATTTGCTCTTTGAGGATCTGGTCATAAGTATCGGAGCAGATATTGTACAGTACTCTGTGCTCCTGTTTAGCAAGTTTTTTTTTTTACAAACCACGTTTGGACACCACCGTCTTTGTTAAACTATGTCAGTCTAAACTTAGCTTTAATTTTAAAGTAGGCTACCAGTCCTAACTGTCTCTGCAATACCCCTCTTCCCGTCACATGCAGCACGCTGTATTGGACAGATTGGAACCGTGAGGCGCCAAAGATCGAGAGTTCGACGGTTGATGGCCAGAACCGCAGAGTGGTGGTTTCTGATGGGATCGGTCTGCCGAACGCTCTAACGTACGACTCTTCTTCTGGAAAAATCTGCTGGGCTGATGCAGGTAAACAATACCACCAGTGACACGTCATCTGGTACTACCACTGCCAGTATTAGTACTGGGCAACTACTGAAGAAATATTTGTATTGATACTAATTATATTACTACTCTAAAATAATTATACTTAATTACTTACTCCTGTTAATGCTACTGTTAAATTGACTACTATTGCAATTTCTGCTCCCCTTCCATTGTTTCGCCCAAACTAATGTTTTTTCCTGTCTTTTTGTATACGTTAGGCACGAAGCGTTTAGAGTGTGTGTTTCCAGATGGCTCAGGTCGCAAAGTGATCCATTCCAACCTCAACTACCCATTCAGCATGGTCTTCTACAGGAACCACTTCTATTACACTGACTGGAGGAGGTACAGTATGTCTTTATTAACTCCACCAAGGAGGTCGTGGTTTGTCTGTTGGTTAAAAAGTTATCAAGGGATTTCAATGAACCTTGGTGGTCAGGGTAAACAGGGAAGAATCAGTACAACTTTGGCACCAGTCTGCCCGATTGTGTTTTTATTTGTATCTGCTCCAACAATTTTGGGACAGTTCTCACAAAGCTTAAAATTTAGAATGTCTGGACCGAGCCGAATAAATGTTTTGCCTCTGTTTCTTTCTCTTTTTTTTATTCCTTACCGTTTTGCCTTAATTAGCTGCCAAAATTGAACGGACGCGGCTCATTCATCAAAAGTGATACTTTAGCTCATGTTTGCATGAATGAATTTATTGTACTTAGTGGCCGTGCATTCATTACTAATGCAAAAAATTAAACATCAATCAACCCAACAGTAACTTTGGAAGCAGAAATGGTAGCACGCAATGTTTCATATCATCAAGAGATAGAGTCACAATTGGATATGGACTATTTGGCCATGGTGGAGGTATGTGCTCCCTGAGTGCCTTTTCGTTTAATGAATGTGTGTTTCGTTCCTCCTTTTTTGTCGCTAATCCAAACACTGTTACATCAACCATCCGTCTGTGGTCTTCTTCATAGGGATGGAGTGATCGCAGTGAGCAAAGACAGCAGTCAGTTCACAGATGAATACCTGCCTGACCAGCGCTCTCACCTGTATGGTATAGCCATAGTAACCACCCAGTGTCTATCAGGTAAGACACTGCCATAGCAGGACACAACAGAGGTACTGTCTACGCAGATTGCACACGTGCATGGACAAGCGCACACACGAACTTCAAGATGTCACAGTGAGCTCATTGCCGTGTGTAGTGGTGGCGTCATTTGTCAACTTCCTCCAGATGTTACCTCAAACATGGATGCTGCATTCTCCCCCCACCCCTGAATTTTTAAAATCAGATTTTTAGTCCAAAGTAAATGCAGCTTTTGTTGTGTTGTTTGGAGAAATGCCAGTCGTGTCATCACCATGCATCCAGAGAACAGTCATCACACAGCTGTCTCAGACCAGAGTGTGTGCGTGTGTGGCGGGTTCACATACACTCACCAAATAGACGAAAGCACAGTAATTACACAGCTGTCCGTGGCCCTCTATTTGTGACCTGCGTGTCTATGTGTGTGCACATAACACCAAAGGACAATGATTACACAGCTGCATACAACACTCTACCTGTATTTTCTGTGTGTGTGTGTGTGTGTGTGTGTGATGTTTGATGTGTTGATGTCTGCAGATGGCTTCACGTCCTTCCAAAGCCTTGTGTTAAATGTCTTTTAAGTACAAAGTAGCTCTCTAAACACAGGATAATCCCTAAAGTAGCACCTTGGAAGTTGTCATTGTCAAAGCTACACACTTACACACACACCTAAGGATGAGTCTGGAAAGCATAGAAGTCACGCAACAAATTGTCGCTTTGTGCGTATGTCTGTGTGTGTAACAACCACGCTGGGTCAAAAATGACTGTCACTTGTGTGTGGTTGTAAATGTCATGTCTGTGTCCTCTCGCGTTCTCCAAAACCTCCCACTAAATAACAGCCGCTCGCTTCAAAGATGAGTGTGTGGCGCAATTGTGACCATGACGACAGCTCTAAAACACACTTGTTCAGGGTTTGGTTGCCGGTTCTAAGAGCTTAAAAGCCGTTATTGCTGAATAGATGTACAAACACACACAGACGCTGTACAAAGATAATTTCAGTCACTACGAGCAGTTAAGTGTAGGGCTTTGGTCAAGGTGGAGGGTCTGTTTGTTCTTTCATTAGCTTTCCAACACCGGAGTTCTGAGGCTTTCATCCTGTCACATTCAATTTCACACAGGCGAAGGACATCTTGGCTGTTTCAAAAGCCACTGATCCAAGACTTCGTCTGAAGTCTGAGGTTGTAACTGTTTGCTTGTGCATTGCAGGGAACCATTAACGATGGATGGCCATATACACGATCCATTGGTGCTAATTTTCTGCGCTGACTCCTGAAGAGAAGGCAGAAAACCCCTACAGTGCCCTTCATAGGGGACCTCAGAAGAAAGGACACCTAACTTGGGAGCAAGGTGGCTTCTCATTGCCAGAATTCCCTCAAACCTCCGAATCCCAACCCCGTTATCTCACCTTAAAGCTATAACACCAAATTAAATGTTTTGTAAATTTGTTTTATACCTCATTTTTGTTTTTGTTTCTACTGTATTTTTGTAAGTGAATTTTGTTTTATTTCTTATCAATTAAAGCTACAGAACAATGAAATCAAATGTTTAAACTGTGTTAAGTTTTCTGTTTTTTAAAGCCAAAGAGGAATGTATTAAGAGCTTTAAAACATTAAGTGTCCAAGCAAAACTCCTGCGTGGTGGTTTTGGCATCAGTGGTCAATAACATCAGTAATGAAACAGTAAGAAGATTTAACACAAATTTACCAAAAACTCTGATAATGGCAGTTGACAAACATTGTCTGAGTAAAAGGTCATTGCTTATTTGTTACCTGATTACTCAGAAATCTGTATTGCTCTGTACTTAAATATTATGTTAAATGTAAAAGTGATGCAATTGCTTGAAGATTTAATCAGATTACTGTAATGTTCACCCTCAGCATTCTGTGCCACAGTCAGATTGCAGTACTGCCATATTCCTGTGCACTACTAATCTATGTTTCAGTGAAATGACATTAAATTCCTTTTTGACAAATACTTTTACTACTACTTTTTTATAAGATGTGATATTTATAACAATAAATGTGATTCAGTACTTGACCTATGTATTGGCTTGCTGTGTTTTTGCTGTGACATTCCTTGAAGACTCTTACCGACTGGTTTACGGATTTAAACTGCTGAGACGTTCATATTCAACACGTGTCCTTAAGCAGCTACGGCGTTCATAAAATCGATCTGTGCCTTTTTTCACGTTTGAACCTAACCTGTCCCCTTAACATAAAAATGTACTTGAAACCCAAGTTTTTGGTGTAGATCTACAGACTAAGAGGGCAAATTGCACACAGTCCGCAAAGCCGTTGCTGCTTTAACACCCGATGCTTTCACTTTCAGTATGTTTATGTGTACATTAAAACTTTGATTTTTTTCTGAACAATGCAATTGTAAATTGATTTACTATAACATGTAAATTTTAAAATAACATACATTTCCTCACCAAGTGGACGCTCACTGGCAGTGCTTCATGTATTTTTACAGATTCCTATACTTAGATTTTTGTCCTACTCACATGTATTGCACATATGTAAATGTGCATAATTCAATTTCACAATTCCCTATGTAAATGATCCACTACACAAGAAACAAAGGAGCTAAATTATGTTCAGCTGTACTCATTTCTGCAAAGATGACTTTACTTGTCTTTTAAGACTGAAACAAAGTCTTTTCTGAAATCAAAGATACAAATATATTGGTCTGTTTCCAACTTTGAGTGGTTTTTCTGTGGTTTATGTTGAGGGCAGTTTGGAAAACGATGAAGAACTTCCATCTTCATTAAATCCTCACATGCATCGACGGTAATGTCAGGTTTTGGCTGACAGATATTAAATTTTAATGACATTTAATAAAATGAATGTCAATTCTAATACTACTTATTTAACAAGTCCAGGCCCAGTACGCATGATGAGATTGGTTTTGCCATCCAAGTATCCATTTTAATTTAGAGACAGAAGACTAAAGCTGAAATCCCGATGTTTGTCCTGGCCATTAAAGATTCCCCCACCAAAAAAATATATTTCAGAATCTACTCAAAGGGAAGAAAAGCTTTTCTTCTCAATTTCAAATTAAAACTCATAGCTCAGTCCTGTCCGTCTTTAAGTGTCTCTTCTTCCTTGCTCATCTGCCGACTTTGCCCAGCTTGTAGTCTGTTTTGGGGTTGGCTATGATGGCCTGGACTGCTACGATGGCCTCGTTGATTTTGGTCTGCAGTTCTCTCAGCTCCTCGATGTGGAGCAGGCGCAGGATCTGGGCCGCTTCATTCAGAGTTGCATCTAGGGGAGGTAATCATCATCATGTTAAAAGCTTCAAATTATCAGTTTAAAGCAAAGTGTTCCATTCACGTTCTTTTTTACTCACCTCCAGTATCAAAACCCAAAATGTGCTTGTCCAATGCAACTGGAATTCCCTGAAAGAGAAAAGACAGACAAAATTTGATGCAGGTCTGATGTAGCCTGGTCCGATGCCATTTTCAATTCGGAATGAACAAATGACCATGTTAGTGAGAATTCATCTAAACATCAAGATAATGCTTTGAAGTGGTCGGGATGGGAATCAGATGAAGACAACAGGTTTTACAAAGTGATACAATGACAATAATAATTGATTATAACTGATAATAATTTTATACTAAATGAACATTTCCCTCGTGTATATCTCTTCACCTCTTTATTTTGGCTGGTTTTAGCGATGGCCTCTGGTGAAAGCCTCTCTTGGATCAGGATGCGAATGGCCTAGCAGGACATGAAAAACATCAGACATATTTGCTGATAATAACAAGCCTGAGATATGCACAAATCAATAAATGCACACATGACACAAGCATACCCACCTTTAGCATTACTAGGTAGTCATCGTGCCTTTGTATCTTGAGGATGTTGGCCAGAGCTGTCACTCCGGCCTTGAAATCTGGTGAATTAACTGAAAAGCACGCACACGCTCATATTACTGCAATGCACAAGGAATGATAAGGGGGGAACATTTCCTTTGAAGTGACCAGTTGCAGCTCTACTTACTGTCAAGGTTGACCAGAGGATCCATTGGTTTGTCGCTGTTGTTGGAGGCAGCCAGTGGCTGACAGTTCTTATACTTCTCCACTAAACACAAACAAAACACATTCAAAATGAAAACTGATAACAACTTGAGATTGCTCATCATTAGTAGCAGCTGCATGCAATATTTTTGTTGCTTTCATTTTGATCAGGGAGTTGGGAGTTGACGAGCAGGATGCATGCCATATTTTTGTTGTTTTCGTTTTGATCAGGCTGTACTATGTGGTGGGAGTTGACGAGCAGGCAACTTTATTCCTTTATAATCTCTCCACCTAGTGGCCGTGGTCAGTATTGCAGATATTGGTAGAAGTTGGGATAGGACATGGGCATAACGTTCTGATTAACTGCCTCCACAGTAATATATATATGCACTCATATCTTACCATTGTCCCCGTATTCGTATCGGACAGCCAGTCCCAGTAACCAGTCTATTGCCTCCTGCCTCTCCTGAGCGCTGAAAGGACAATTCAAATCCTGTAGGTACTGCACATAAGAAGAACAACAGGGAGCTCAGACACACCTTATGCATGTGAATCGGTGATGACACTATTTATGATATTCATAATGGATTTCTCTTGTATCCATTTTGGATCTCACTTTCTGGTAGGCTTTGGGCCATTCTGAGCTGGGGATGTTTCTCAGGTTTCCTCTGTCCTCTATCTTGTAATGTCGAATCTTCTGGTCTTCCAGCCAGACAACACAGTTCCTAAACTGGGTCTCATCTGAGCAGAGTGGAGATCAAAATACAAACATGACCAATCAACATGATTCTTTAAGGTCCAGCAAAGTGAAAACCTTGATTTTTAAATTAAAACATGGAATGTTTACATAAATCTAATTTCCTCACTCGCATGTGAAGCTCCGTCCCTCCCTAAAATTGTACAAATTCTTACTACTTACTGACAAAATAAATAAATAATAGTTATAATTAAAAAAATATCCAGTCGCATTTTTTAATGCTTTGTGTTACTGCAGATATGTTTTGCGCAGACGTTTAACATTCGCATGCTGACATTTGTTAATTTCTTTAGTCGGGTCATTTTACGATAATTTGCTAATGTTTACTGAAAATCTCTTCATCGTCCCCTATTAGTACCCGTTTCTTTATTGGACATATAGTAATCTCTAAATAAACTCCCAGAATAAAAACCCTCCGATGCATTTTTACGATCCTCCGTGTCAATGGATTTTATTCTGAAAAGATGATTCCACTGGGTGCGGAAGTTTAACGGTGACGACCCTAGCATCATAGCTTTAGCTTGGCACTAAAAACATGTGGGTCGTGTTGTAGTGCTTTCAAAATGGGATGTTTGTGGTCACCTTGAATAAAGTCTACTGAGTAAGTGTGAACCTTTGTTCCACCACGGAGCGGCCGCTTGCGCGTTAAAGAAAGATACTGGACTATGTCGTATTTAACAGTGCAGACAACGCCCTCCAGAGGCCTTTCAGGGAAAGGTTGGCTACACCACGACACTCATGTATGACCAGTTGGCATTTTAACTCTTTGTTGGCTTTGGAAACTACTGCAGTTTAATTTCAAACTGATACTGTGGGGATAAATTACAACGGTGTCCGGCGCACGTAAATGCAACAAAAGGTGACGCCAATTATCTTAGTGACATGACTGAGATTTTAAATAGGGTTAACACAACTGAGTTCAATTCAATTCACCTCCGTTAAATTCACAAAGAAGGTAAGACCCAAAACAATTCTGTCCTGATAAAATCGATTGTTATATTATATTTATATTATTGACTGTCGACGTTGCCCAGGCATGACGTTAGCCGGCTACTATGTGAAACGCAAGACTCGTCGATGGCACATTTCTTACCTGTGCAATCAAATTCGTTTGGGTTGTGATACTCCAAAGCTGTCAGTTTTCTCCGAAACATTACGAAATGCGTTTTATGTTCAAAAGACTGCTTTCTATGGATAACAACTGACAAACCTCTCTATCACCGCTGCTAGCTGCCTGTATGTTACAGTACGCCTGCGCAACACGGGCACTTAATACAACGTCCGGTCACATCAAAATAAAGGCATATCTGACCACACAAAGACAACGTTACGAGCTGCTTTTCACTTTACAGATAATAAAGGATTGGGGACACCAATAGCAATTTCCCTCATACTGCACTCTATGACCATTTTAATAAAACCAGAGTTAAAGTGTTATATGTCTTTTAACATTTCCAAATTGCAATTGTAGATGAACTGAATAGGTCTGACATTGATGTAACACACAAGTCTCAAGCCATGGTCTGATGCCCTCATCAACATTCACAAGACTCCATATTTTAATTGGACCTCAGCTTAAATTGATACAAACATGTGAATAAAGATTCAGATGGTGTGACAAACTACAAAGAAAGGACAGAAATGACAGATGCTGGAAAAAAAACAACTTTATTACATGTCACATTTTATAAAATGAGGCAAGAATCACAAGATGAATGATGTAATTAAAAAAAATTATGCACTTCGATTGAGGTGTGTTGGTGTGTACTTCTGTGTGTTTTCAGAAGGGCCTCATGCGTGTGCTTAATGGTGGGGCTCTGTTGGGTGGTGTGATGGCGATATCCAGATAGTCTCCAATCTGAAAGCGTTGAGACTGCAGCGTCATGGAGTCATCCGCCCCCTTCCTGCCTGACACGGTGCTTCCGATGTCTTTCAACCTGAAGTTGAAACGGGGTGGAGAGTTATGGAAGTTGGAATCAGACAGACAAGGGACAAATCCTTAGAACTTAATATGGATCGGTTAAGTATGCAGTGAACACAAATTTACACTCAGTGTGCCACTGACCTGTACACCTTTCCCCTGGGATCTGGGAAGACTATGGCAAAGCTGAAGTGTGTTCCTTTCTTTCTGGACTCTGGATACACTTCTTTCACCAGGCTGGTTAGCTCCTTCAGAGTTGCATCCATCCTGAGACACAAATTTCACAATTTAAGAGTGATAACCATATACAATATATATATATATAGTTTAAAAAAGTAAACAGCCTTGTTTACAAGTCATTAAGGTACATGAAGAAATCTGCCATTCCACTGGAGATCAGACTAGATTATCATTCAAGTTTGCCATTTTAACTTACATTAATAGACTAACAAAATGGCACGCCGATGACCTCACCATGTGTATATCTGAAGTTCACTAGAAGGTACATTCCCCCGTGCAAACTCGTCTGCTCTGTGGTGACGGCCACTGTTGGTGGTGAAGACTCTCAGCAGCAGGGGGCAGGTCTGTAATGTAAACACAGTTTGGATAATAAGACTATACAGATAAGCATACATTTACAATTATACAAACAAGAACTTGAGCATATCTTAAAAAACAAGACATTAAACGAAAATATCAACAGCTAGAAGTGTAGTTAGGGTTTGTACTGCGAGAAAAGACAAGGACTTTCATTCACAAAGGCAGAAAAAAATTATTAGTGTATATACAAGCAGTATAGCTGACCCTAACATACAACTCGAGTCCAAAGTCTTTCGAAACCTTTTGATCAATTAGATTACACACATTTGTTCTAGAATGTCTTTTTCCGTCCGTTAACTTATTAAGTGTTCTATATCTGCGATCCCATTACGTCTCTTGCAAACAAAAGTTTATTGACTGGATTTGTATTTAACACACGACAGACGTAGAACTGCATAACTTTCTGCTTCTTCACAGCAAGCAGATGTACAAAAGGCAAAAAATAACACCATAGCACTGATTTACTCATATTATAATTAATCGTATGTAAAGGAAACAATTGGTAATTTCTCTGGAGTTACTTAAAAATAACTACAGTCTCAGAGCTGCTGTAGCCTTTCGCCTTAACGCCATGCTAACACCGCTAACGAGTAAACCCGGTTAGCTTAGCAGCCTGGTCATGCGGGAAACAGCTCGTTACCTTTTCTCGGTCGATTGGTTTCTCCGGTTCTTTTTTAATCTCTTCCTGTGTGACCCGTGATTCCAGAGCCATGATTTATTCTTCTGATCTCAATTTATCGACTAAGGTTCCTGCACCGTGTTTGATTCATGGAGCGACACAAAAAGTGGCTTGTTTCCGTTTCCGGTATTGTTTATAGATTCATGGACAATAATATACTATCGCCACCTATCGGTTAGGATGGTGTACTTAACATATAATGGTTTTAAATTTAGCGTTATATCAAGGAGTAATTCCAATTTTTCTTGTGATCGTTGTGAATTTTTGCTAAGAAATTCCTGGACTTTATTCAATCTTTTGCAGCCAGTCTTATTCAGTGGATTTTGGATAGAATTAATTGGTCTTTTCTCTCTAGAAACCCATTCATTATTCTGTATACTACATAGAAAAGGCATAAAAAACACAATATCTGTGGAGGAACTTTTATTTAATCAGTGCCTTCTCTTTCATTGCATGCAAGCACTCCGAGGGCTACTACAACGTCATGCACAGCAACCCCACTCACAACAATCGTTCGCTGCTTTGACTAGATGTGCACCTCCCATCCTGTAACGTTACAGGTTAACAATGTAAATGCCAGCCCAAATCTGAGGCTGTCTCTTGGCAAGGGTGTATTTAACCCTCAAACCCCCACACATTTTCTAAACTCACATTATTACAGCCCGTATTCCCAAATAAGGTTATTCATCCTCTTATCATGGCTTCAACATGCATGTGTGAAGACGCTATTGGACGTTTAACCTAAGCCTCTCTGCATGTCTTACTTAACTCACGCTGCTCTCACCCTTAACTCTACTACAGAAGATCTGGATGTCCATGGGAATAATGATGCCTCACTCTATCTGCTTATCGTCCTCCAGGTAAAGCCTGCCCTATATAAGAGGTTTTCCTCCCTCACCTTGGTTATCAAACACCAGAGGATGGGAGGTGAGTGTCTAATCATATCAGTTGAACTATTGTTGTCAGTGTGTCTGACCCTGTAGTGGCCCTCAAAATGCATTAGCATAAGAGGAGAAAGTACTAACACTAAGAGAAAATTCTTTCACAATGTCTGATGATAATAATATCTAAACAAAGAAAAAAATATAAGGAATGCTACCCACTACAGAAGTCTTCCACAACATGGCTAATATAGTATCAGTCAGCCAAGTCTTCCTACAGGACTGAGAGATCCGCTATTCAGTCACATGCTCCTCTCCTCCTCACTCTTTACAGTATGCGTGTGTGGTTTTCTGAATAAAATGTGTAGCCAGTTTGTGTATTGGTTTTGTGTGTTGTGTGGGTGTGAGTGTGTGCATGCGCTTACATCTGACACTGGTCTCCTCTGTTCTTGTGCTGGTCCCTGATCAGGAGCTACTCTAACAATCAGCTCTATTTTACCTCTCTCTCTTTCTCTCTCTCTCTCTTTCTCTCTCTCTCTCCCCCTCTGTCTTTCACCCTCTCTCATCAGAATGAATGGCATGCACCTGCTGGAAACAATATGCCAACAATTCTCTTGTACTCGCTCTATTTTTCTTTCTCCTCTGTCCAACAGAGGGTCTTTCAGTCTAACCCTGACACTGATATCCATTCACTGATATGCATCAGGAATAAGTGTTACTGTTTCCTTCCCTAACAACCCCATTAGAATCACTGACGCCCTCTCTCAGCTCATTTCCTCTGTGTGTACTGTCTGATTCCAGGCTGGTACCTTTGCAATACATTGCCTTGTGTATTGACATTACACCCAGTGGCCTGCTGGACACTCATTGATTAAAATAAAAAATTAAAGAGAGTGATATAAAATAAAAAGAGACTTGAAACAAAACTAGTTTTAAATACAAAATGTATAATAAATATACTTACTGTCACCTATAAAACAATAAAACATAAATGAATAAATATATATAAACAGTTGGCATCTGATACATTTGAAACAGTACAATAAAATTATCAGCAGTTTAGATTAGCACTTCAGGATATTGTACATTTGCTGAATTGCAGTGGCCATCAATTCAGTACATATATATACAGTATATATATATATATATGTGCATTCAGAGGCGTGGTTGGGATGTAACATTGGTGCAGTGTTCACTGTTAGCGGTGGGTTTGCTGGCTTTGAAGTAGTGGAGGACCAGCCTCTCGCCACACTTCACGATGTCTCTGCTATTTTCACCTCAATGTGACCAAAGAAAAAATTGAATTCCTCTGCTGGTAAGGTGTTTCTGTCGACAGTCATGCAGTTACTAGTCGTAGTTGTGTTGTGATGTACAGGATGCTCTGCCACACCCGCCATGGGTCATTGTTGGTGAAGGGGTCCTCAGTCCCCTTCTTGTGGGCTGCTGTAGCATCCCTGATGCCTCTCTTCAGGTTTGCTCTGGCAGCAATGTATAGGGCGCCGTTGCCAGACCTCCTTCTCCTTTGTCATCCAGGGCTTCTGGTTGAGGTATACCTGGATGTGTTTGTCAACGGTGACATTGTTGACACAGTTCTGTATGTAGCAGAGTACAGTTGTTGTGTATTCCTCCAAGTCCTGATCCTCAAAAATGTCCCAATTTGTCCTTTTAAAGGAATCCTGGAGCTCCAAGGAAGTTTTTTCCAGCCATATCTTAACAATCTTTAGAGTGGACTGAGCTTTCCCCCTGATGGGGTGTATGCTGGTGTTAATAGTATGGATAAGTAATCTGACTGGAACAAGTGTGTTTTTCCCTCTAGTAGCATGTTTGATGTGCTCTTCAAATTTCAGGAGGACTGCCTTTAAAGCTGCATGGTTAAACTCACTATCTCTGATATGGACTGCTTCAGGCTTGTTGCTCTGTTGTGCAGGTAAAGCCATGCCAGAATTAGCATCCAGTGGGATGTAAACAGCTGTCGCTATAACAACAGTAAACTCACATGTAGGGTAGAAAATGTGTTCTTCAAGTTCAAGTTTCATTTTCAATGTCAACTTTGACTGCTACATCAAGATTCTGGAGGTGAAAAATAAGATACGCAGACTGCCAGATTGAACTCAGTTGAACAAGAAATATGTGCACAGTCCAAAAGTAATATTTTTCCTCCTGGTCTCCAGTGGATAAACTGAGGAAGATGAATTTACTCCCACTCCTGCACAAACAGTGGGAAAAGCTGGCCCGTGAGTGTTTTCAGTGTTTCTCCTCCTGCTCTCAAAGTTTACTGAACACAGTGCTGCACTGTCCTGCTGCCTCACTGAAGCCAAGCGTTGCTTTGTCCAGTGAAAAAGTCACTGTGACTCCACCTGTGTCTGATTACACAGATTATAGAGCTGATCACTCCACACACACACACACACACACATACACAGACTTGAAATGGTGAGCCTTTCCCATGTGGTATACTAAACTATTAATGAGTTACTTGTGTGAAAAAGCACATTAAATGTAACACTTTCTGATTTTGAAACTAGTAAATTGTGGCGATTGTCATCATCATTATTTATTCTCAGCCACATATCGTCAGTACAGATTGAGTGGTCAGTACGTTGCAGGTACTGCACAACCCACTAAAATAAATGGACCTAAGCAGGTGCTGTTAAAGAATTGTGCAAAATGTGTTCAGAAGATTCAAGGGTTTTAGCGGCGGTGAGTAAAGTGTATCTTCAAACTCCCCATAAAAGATTTGTCTTACTCTTGAATCTCATGTGATGCCTTTCATCGTGGTTCTGTTTGCTTCCTGTCACAACAATGTGATTTAAATATTTGATCTTTCTAATTTGTGAAAGCATGGCTTGCTTCTGTTGTTAAAGTCTTTCATCTGGATTGGGGTTTTTAACAAAACAGAAAAAACTGTACTGTACTGTACAATCCCAGTTTTGTATATATTGTTGTTGCTCCTTATCTCATGAGACGCTTCACTGTGGATTTTATTTTGAAAGGGCTGACAGGAAGTTTGGATACCCTATGTTGGCTGATTTGACTGTGGTGTCTACAGGCGCATCTTTTATCTATCTCATGCAAAGAAGGCAGCAGCTGCAGGTTTCTGATTTATTTTAGGTTTTTTTTTGTATTTCTCTGTTTACCAGTTATCACAGCACTGATGTCATAGCAATGTGTCCTTGTGCTTTCATGCTGAGGGACATGCGGAGAGTTTTCCCTTGAACCTGGAATCACAAGGTGGGGTCTGTTTTTTTTCTTTGATGCAAATGTCAGTAATATTTATTATAATTAAATATAACCGACAATAACAATAACAATAACAGACAACTATTAGTCTATTTTATCTGAATGGAGGATAACAGGGAGGAGCAAAATAGGATGACAAGTTATTAAACTACATAATCAGCGATTTGAATTGGCCAACAAATTAATCATTGATTCAGGTCCTGGACAGCTTCACTCAGTGTAAGCGTTTGTGCTTATGACCTCTACAGTGCGCCGGTTTGTACAGTGGTATCGCTTGTTTTTAGTGTAGGGTGAAGTCAGTACAGTCCACAGTGGGCAGAGAGGTTCAACAGTTCACATGAATGTTGGCACCGGGCATCCTCTTCGCCTTCTCCTCCTCCTCTCCGTTTCATTCTTTCTCATCCGCTTTGAAACTTGTCTTTTGTTTCATCTTTTGCCACTGCCTTCTTCCCAGCGTTGTCTGTTGTGCTCAGATCTCTAACGGAAACACTCCAGGGCCAAAGGATGCACGTAAAATGACCAATATCTTGTCCAATTCCCCCACCCAGATTTCCCATTCTTAAATTCCCATTCTCTTGTCTCTGTCCGTTCCCTCAGGATGTCTTGGCCTGCTCTGTATGCTCAGTTAGTGGGGGCGAACCGTCACTCCACCAGCCTTGGGAAGATCTGGCTGTCGGTGCTGTTTATTTTTCGGGTCATGGTGCTGGTTGTAGCTGCTGAGAGTGTGTGGGGCGACGAGCAGTCTGACTTCACCTGTAACACACAGCAGGTAAGGCACTTGGTCATCACCTTTTGAGCTTATAAGTAAAGGCAACATTGTGACGTCGATCTGTGCATTTTTTTTTTTTTTGCCTTCTTTCAGCCGGGTTGCGAGAACGTCTGCTATGATCACTTCTTCCCCGTCTCCCACATTCGTCTTTGGTGTCTCCAGCTTCTCTTTGTCTCCACACCAACCCTTCTGGTAGCTATGTATGTTGCATATCGTAACCATAGCGATAAGAAGAGGGTCCTGCAGGTGTGTACCATTACTGATTGTGTCATTGCGCAGCCATTGGGGTAGGAAATGCAAATAGTGTTTTTGTGTCATGTGACGTTTCGCTGAACCACAGGGTTCTGGTAAAGCTGGTTTCTTTAACAACAAAGGCCAGGAGGCAGAGTTGGAGACTTTGAAGAAAAGGCGACTTCCTCTCGCCGGCGCTCTTTGGTGGACCTATGCCTGCAGCCTGGTCTTCCGGCTCCTATTTGAAGGAGTCTTCATGTAAGATGCATTATTCTGATTGTGAGATTTCTGGGAATATGATTGTTTGGTTCCCAAATGTGATTTGATTTCCTCCACAGTACAGTATAATCCTTCCAAAATAAGACAGAATTGTCCTCAACTGTCCAGGTATGCCTTGTATGTGGTGTACGATGGATTCCAGATGCCACGGCTCGTGCAGTGTGACCAGTGGCCGTGTCCCAACCTGGTGGACTGTTTCATCTCACGGCCCACAGAGAAAACAGTCTTCACTGTTTTCATGGCTACCACCTCTTCCATCTGCATGGTCCTTAATATGGCTGAACTCGCTTATCTCGTCGCCAAAGCTATTACTAGGTAGTGATATTAATCAGTCGGACAGTCAGGTGATTATTAAACTGATGACCTAATGAAAACAAACATCCTGAACTTAATCAAATCCTCGATCTTTGTATGGTACCAGAGCATCTGGATGATACCAGTGAGTATGAGCTGCCAAGTTGAACACAGAGGATTTTGTATACAAAATTCTGAGTTCTGTGCCACGTGTATATTTTAATGATGATAACAGCTTGATTTATTAAGTCAACAAAAAATAGACATTTGTATGTCATCTACAAAATGAGAAAAATGTTTTTGGACCTAAGTGTTCTAGTGTTCGGCTTTAAAGTCTTGCCACTCAATGTAGCTGAATTTTTACTTCTGTTTAGGACTGTAGATGAACAATCTGTTTAGGACTATAGATGAACAATCTGTTTAGGACTGTAGATGAACAATCTGTTTAGGACTATAGATGAACAATCTGTTTAGGACTATAGATGAACAATCTGTTTAGGACTATAGATGAACAATCTGTTTAGGACTATAGATGAACAATCTGTTTAGGACTATAGATGAACAATCTGTTTAGGACTATAGATGAACAATCTGTTTAGGACTATAGATGAACAATCTGTTTAGGACTATAGATGAACAATCTGTTTAGGACTATAGATGAACAATCTGTTTAGGACTATAGATGAAACAATCTGTTTAGGACTATAGATGAAACAATCTGTTTAGGACTATAGATGAAACAATCTGTTTAGGACTATAGATGAAACAATCCATTGTTAGTTGTTAGAGCCGCAATGGTGTGTGTAGGGTCATCGTGCTCATCAGATGGGCACCTTCCTTCACCGCTATTTCGATGACGCCCACGACACCTCCAGAGAGCTCAACACCAACATCTATCGTCCCACGTGCACCCTGCTGTGCTTTGAGCACTTCTATCCCAGATGGCATTGGTGTTATTTTGGGGTGCAGTTGATGTCTCTCCTCTTGATCCGGAGCCACCGACTTGACTGTTTAGCAGCACTGCAGAAAGCTTTGCTGACTTGACGTTGGGTTTGGATTCCCATGTCCTTAAGTAACCTTGTAGCTGACTTGCCTAAGAAGCCTCTGCAGCCGACTTCAACTGGGCAAACCTTGGTTTTACCTCCGCGTTGTTCAGCGTCAGCTGCCAGCTCAGCAAAGTTAAGGCTCTTGCATTTGTAGGCCTCCTCCATGGTGTCCTCCCAAGGTACAGTAATCTCTATGATGTAAACAGTGTGAAATGAGGAGGACCAAAGCACCAGGTCTGGTCTGAGGTAGTAGTGACAACCTCGGAAACGAAGCAGAGTCTCTGATTCAGATCTGCCAGTAACTCTAGTAACCTCGGGCTGGGGACGGAAACTGATGCACAGACCTTGGTTCTCTTTACACCTTCACAGACAAACTTTCTTGCAGATGTGGGATGAATGATGGATGACCTGTGTACGTCTGGTCTCCAGAGTAGCTGCTAGGCACCTCAGCAGCTGACTGTGCCACCAGGTGTTATGGCCTTGTGTTAGGCTTCATATTTGCTGGAGATGGGCAGAGGGGGCACATTGGGTCTTCAACTTACCATTGACTGAGGTTCCTTGGACATGGCAGGACATTATAGACAACTCGTGTCATGAAGCTGCTTTGAACTGTATCGGTGCCTCACAGGTCCTCTTATCCACTGTCCTTGCTTTACTTGAGAGGCACCTCATACCTCATCGCCTGCTCTTGCTGGTGCACCACAAAGCCTCAGTGCTAAGATGAGAGTTGCTTTGTGTAAGGATTGTCTGCTCTCTCGAAGCCCAGGCCTCCTCTACCTTGTGGCACACGGCCAACAATGTGCTGATGCTTATTGGCTAATTTTGCTTGCTTTATAGCTGCAGCGGTGGTCCACTTCTTCTAGTTTTGGGGGTAGAAACTATTTGGGCTAAATGTGGGTCATGAGATTCCGTCAGTGTCATGTCCCACCTTACATGGAGCATTTGCACTTTTCTGCTAGACTGGACACAGGAAGTCAAGGATGCCTTTTTCATACAGCCCTATGTTGCTCATGCACACTAGGGAGACCTCACCACTTTTTTGACCAAATTGAAGGCACAACAGCTTCAACCTGTCAGGGAGCAAGGACTTGTGGATTCTCTCCAGGCCACTGATAGTATCCTCAAGTGGTCCACTTGGTCTGTGTCCTTAGGGGTTGTATTGCACCAGTGTCCCAGGCTTTTGATTGGCTTCTCTGACACTGTTGGAATGGGCTCCTCGCCAATGATGAAGTGTTGCACTGACACTTTTCCCTTGATGACTGATAGGCTGCTAGTCTTGCTTGGCTTTACCCTCATGCGGTCCTCCTCAATGTTCTCCTGCAACTTTCTCAGCAGTTGCCTAGTGCGTGCCTTGGTTGTGGTGAGTGTGGTCATATCATCCAAGAATGCCCTGATGCCCTAGGCCGGTTTTGAGTTGTTCTCATGTACCACCCACCATGAGGCTCGGATGATGACCTCCATGGCCATAGCGGGGAGATCCATCTTGCCATGATACCTATTTCTAGACGTTGCCATGCTGTAGTGTACTCCTGGGTTGTCAGGCATAGCTGAACATTACGGCAGTAGGATTTGACGGAAGCAGTGATAACCTCTGGGGACGAGGAACCGAGCCACAGGTGGCCAAGTCCAAGAACGCAGCATGTAGATCCCTTCCTTCCTTTACAACTTTTTACTTTTGAAAATATAAATCCCACACATTTGAATATAAAACAACCCCACAAAAACATGATGCATCCTCGACTGACTAAGTTCAGACGCTTCAGAAACATTTACAACTGGGGTCAAAATTTGTATTTTTTTGTCCATGAAAGGACAAAGCCTTTGTTTCGTCCATACCAATGTTTATAAAGGAGTTTCCTGTATGACAAAAATGAAAAGGAACAGTTCATTTCACACACCGAAAGATCAGCACACACCAGATCATCATTTTTAATTGATTTTTAGAAATACCTTTTATATAACGGATGATAAAATTTTGTTGTCCGTTTGTCACATTTTTGTGCTGCTGTCTAAACATTCTTGTGGAGGTGAAAATGGCTCAGGACTCATCCATTCAAAACTTCTGTGTTACACTCCGCAGCTCGGAACAAACTTAAAAATCATCAATGTCACGCATACCCTGCATTATTTATATTTATTTAAATTCTTTCCCGTTGATCTTGAAACCTGATGGGCCCCCTCTCCTTGCAGGTGTTTGTGTAGTCAGAGGATGGGGAAAGGCTGCAGCAGCTCCAGCAGAGATAAAGTTCAGAGCAAGACCAACCAGAAGATACTCGTCTCATCCTGAGGAGCTGACAGACGGAAGTCATTCCAGAGACTTTGATCAGTGCACGAGAATGGTACAGCAAATATGTAAATACAACTGTAAAAGTAAGATTTTCTACCATAACCGATGTGTTGAACTGGACTTTTTAAACAAATTGTAGTTGTAGTAGATTAGTGTTACATATTAATATGAAATTAATACGGTGCTTTAAGTATGGGAATGTTTATGGATGTAGACATATAAAACACACAGTCAGACTACCCTGAGTATGTACATGATACAGACAGAAGGATTTAGAGGCATGACGCCATCTATTGGCTAATGAAAGAACGGCAGGAGGAAAGAATATTTTTATGAAATTGGGAGAGCAACGATGATGCCAAATAAAGTTGATCCCATTTTATTTTGGAGGAACTTTTTTTAGTTTTTAGTCGATTAATTCGACCTTTTCTTAAGCTATGGCTTGTTCTTGTTTCTTATTACAGACGACACTACCTATTTTATTGTGCTCGGGCATGTGATACAGTGAAATCACCATATACCCCCTGCTCTATATCTCTACACACACACACACACCAGAAACCCCCCACGCGGAGACACACAGTTGAGTGACAGTGGCGCTCGGCCTTGGCCACGCAGGGCCTTGCGGGACATCTTCTACATGCGCGGCCAGGTTCAGCTCGGACTGGTCCTTTATTTTACC